>JAPYZS010000226.1:0-175817 GCA_030522925.1 Trissolcus japonicus | reverse complement strand
ATATATATGTCTGGTGCTATACTTGATTTTACAGGATCTTGATTACAGTGTTAAAGACAAAAACTCGACACCGTGACACGTACTGAGCATGAATTTACGCCTTACTCGCGTGATCCATCGAGCCACGCCTACTTGTATCAGGTATCCCCCAACGCGTGAAATGTCAATGAGTTTAAGACGCAGATACCGACATTGTCACCGCAGTGACATAATCGCTCAAGAAAATGATCCAAATGATTTTGCGCCAACCATCCGGTTTAATAAATTTTAACAGATACCCTCCTCTGGTACACAGGAGCGGTTACACATACCCAAAAATGAAAACAATTCCTGAATTGATTGATTGTTTCATTTCCTGAAACAATTTTTTTTGCATGGACATTTTTAACTTTCTAGTTTTTAGGAGTTTTTATAGTCCCAGGGAATTTAATATTTCAAATGGACTTTAATGTTTTTAATGACTTTCGTGTTCCTAGTAAATTTCACATTTCCAGACAGCGTCTAAGAAATAAATAATTATTGAATTTCAGGTCAAATGAAATTCAGTGAAACGGCCATTTTTGAAAGTTTGAAACGGGCAAAATTTAGCTCATTACAATGTCGTCTTGTCGTTGTCACGGGTTGTGACACGAATGCGTCTATCGATTTTGATAACTGTGGCCACGGAAAGCCCGTATTTCCGACTGTCGACGTATTTTCGTCACGGGAAAATTAACACAGCGAGAATCAGAGAGAAGGCGTTCACAAGAACAAGGCCATTATGAAAGATAATTAGTTCTCTGGCGCTTGTGTTATATTGCCCCCAAGAGGCAATATCGCCACTTTACGTCTCTTCCTCTTTCTCCGCTCGCCAAGCACACTCTTTACTTTGTTATCTTATTCCCGGAACAGGTGACGCGCCCTTTCTTCGCAAAAAAACATTTCATATGTGCCCGTCACTTGCAAAATTATTTCACATCATTCTTTTTTTTTTTTTTTTTTTTTTGTATAGATAGAAATTGTTGGTAGATTTTAATCAGGAAGTGTAATATATAAAATTTAGATTTTAGTTGAGATGACAATTTCCCGGTTGGATCTTTGCTCCCTATGAATTTTGCTCGCCTCTTTGTAAATTCACACAATTATTTGAACGCAAAGCAGAACGTGCAACAGACTTATTACACAAACGTCGAGAAACATCATTCGATTTGACACTCGAAGAACTTGGAACATTGAAAAGGGACACGCAGAGTATCAACTTGGAAATCCCCTCCCTGCCCGGGCGCTCTATCTGCGAAAGCCTCGAGGGACAAGGGAGACACTAATTTCACTTTGGACACGCGTTACGTGCAAAAATCGTTCCCAGTATCACATTTCTAGACCAGTTTGATAACGGATGGATATCCGCAACTTTTCGAGCGATGTAAAATCGGTTTTAAAAAGAAAAAATTAATGAACAAAAAAATAAAAGAAAAGGCACGTCTTACAGCAATCGGAAATGGAAGTTAACGAAGCGAGAGGGAGGAAGAAGAAAAAAGAAGAAAAGCTCCTTGCCGAACTAATTTGCAATTGTAGCGCACCCCACGTCTGCTGTTGATTCATTTTATTAATTTTTCTTGACGCGATAACTCGATTCGTCGGGACACAAGATTCACAGGAGCGGTAAAAAGATTAAGATATCGCCACCCCGAAACAATTTTTCGTCCGTTATGACAGATTCGTTTTGCTCGAGAGGAACGAAATGATTTCGGGCTATGATCGTGATTCCGCTCGTTTATTTTCGTGATAGAAAAGAAGTAGAAAAACAGCAAAAAGAAATAAAATAAGTGCAGGGTCGGTGAAAATTTAAACGACTCGACTCGTCTCCGGGAGATTGCAGTCAATATCCGACGTGCTTCGGTCCGTGTAAACCAATTTCAGGCAATTTCGCGTCAAGAATAGCCTCTTCAACAATGCATTGACCTTTGCAAAAGGACCGTTCCAAATTTAACAGGTCTTGAGAAATACTTGAATCTCGATGTCCCTCCTTTCAAACTCGACGTCTCCCGGCGGAGGTTGCCGTCCGGCGAGATATTAGATCGAGCCAAGTCTCGTTGTCTGTCGCGAAAGAACCTCGCGTTGACAGCGATGACGACTTTCACCTCTTAAAAGGTTCAGACTCTCCATCGACAACTTTAAGCCCCTTGTATGGGTTTCATTATGTTTTGAGACGCTGGACATTGTACGATGTCTAATCGAACTTTCACCCCACGAGAGAAACCTTTCATCATTTTTAGATAAATATATTAGTTACTTCATTGAATTATATTTCTTATAAACCTCAGATAAACATTTCTTTCTCATTTGTTAAACTCTGATTGAAGTAACTAAAAAATTGAATTTTAAAAACTTTGCGAAAATTTGCTAGAGGTTATTAAAGACGTGAAACAAACAACTTTCTAATGTAACATTTGATAAACATTAATCAAACAACATGAAAGAGACTATTTCTTAAGAAAATAGTTATAAAATGAATGGCCTTGATGAAAATAACAAAAATAAACACAAGTGTTTTATAACTGAAAACAAGATCGTTGTCACTGATAATTAATCAACGATTCAGTGTCGATAATTAAGTTGTGATTATTATAAGTGTATCTGTAACACTTTGAATAAGTTGTCATTAGCTGAGAGACTAATTGGCAACCGGTATATACGTATGATTCTAAATAGTTTTATCAGCATCGTTTGGCAATAAAACCACTCGAGCCATTTGTAAGAAGCGAATGATTTGTACGGTCGCATTCCTCGCCTGTTCCAAGCCCATGTAAACTGTCGCCCGAAGTGATATTGTGATTCGTGAAAAGTTGGTCACGGCAAAAAGGCCAGAAGCTGAAAAAGGATCCGCGTTATTAGCGGCGTTAATTAACGTGCCTCCTCATTCTTTCGCCGAGCGATCGTTAGTCCAACGATGAGAAATTTTTGATCTGACGGACAATTAGCGAGAAAGAGCGTGACGAGATTTCTGACATAATATCTGATCCCCCACCCCCCTCTTGCCAGGGGGGAACACGTACGCGCGGAAAAGAGAAAAAGAATCCTCTGGAAATAGGACACGATAATTTGTCGCGCAAGGAGCCACTGATCCCTCCGACCTGCATCCAATCTGACGACTACGAGTGGGGTGTGCAATATAACGAGCATCGCAGTGGCTTCTGCGGATCGGCAAAAACATCGTAAAGCGTTCGGCGCGGCTTAATTGCTTAATCAGACGTAGTAAATTTTGCGACGCAGCCATTTAAAACATCGGGCCTCTGTGTGTGTACTGGCGGATTGCATGCGCAATCGTTTATAAAATCGCTGTACTCGCTCATGTGATCCAGCATTTTTTGCTTCGAGCATCCACGTGATAAATGTTGCAATCATTTATGCTAAAATTGTTTACGTCTCAATGTTCGTTTCTTTTTTTTACTTCTCTATTTGGTTTCTAAACTGTTATTCATTTTATTGAATTAAAATACTTTTTTAATTATTTTTTTATTTTGTCATTTTTTTCAGTGAAGAATTTAGTTGAATTAGATTCTTTGAGTTGGCAAAAATTTGTTTTGATAAGAAAAAAAAAAAAAAGAAAAAAGAAATATCTTTAGTGACAAAATGATAGTAGTCATTGGATCCGTTGAAACCTTACTGAAGAGCACCCGGTATATCAAAGGATAAAAGTATATAGCGCACTATGTAATGTAACACTCAGCGAACCTGATTTCGATCTTGGAGCAAGATGGTATCAACGTGTTCCTGTGTGGTACTAAACACACGACCCGACTCGTCCTCCATTGTGAGCCTACATTTTATAAGCGCTTATTACACTCTGAAACTAGAGAGCCCGATATCGAATGATGATGAATTTTGGTGTCGCGTATATATAAGCGAAGAAACTTTAACCCCCCTTGATTAGTTTTCGCATGACCGGCCATCCCAACTTGAATGACAATGTACAATTATCGGCAATCAAAATTTGACGAAAAGGATATCACATGTACGATAGTCGCGGCGCAATTCCAATCGGGACAGCGCATTAAACGCAATTACCGGGCGTTTGAATGCGCTCATGATACGAGCTAAATTCAAATAGAATAAGAAACAAATGAAGTGCATATAGCATGAAATAAACCTACTAGCAGATCGTCGCTCCGGGCTGAATATGTTACCCCTATCAAGAGACGCAATGATATCTCTCCCTGTCCGGTTACTGGTGCATGAAACATTTAAGCAAGCAACGACAATATAAGCCAATCAAGGCGCTTCGGTTAGGGGTGTATTTTTCTCGCATGCATGCCCTGGGGCATTCTCCGTCGTCTTTTGATGCCAACTAGATCATAACAGCCGACTGGTTCTATCTAAAGACGATCTGCCAGCTTCGTCAAATCGAATTTAAATGTTACAACTTTCCATCCCGAATGTCATCGTTACGCTTAACGTCATTACGTTATGTTGATACCACAATCTGCACTGTACTAGAGTCTATTTTTTTAAATGAATATCACGTATAGAACAATTTTACATCTTGTATGTAAATTTACATTTTGAACAAATTTAACATGTTGGGAAATTTGGATCTTTGTTTTGACAACTAGCAAGATAATCAACCTTGGCAATATGCACCATATATGGCATCATATATGTGATTTACGTATAATATGTGCCCCACATAAGTTTCTTTTTAGCCTTCGAATCACAGTAGAGCTTAACCAATCTGATTCGTCACAGGAAATCTTATATCTCGAGATACATCTCTGTGCAAGAACAGAAAAGGCCATATCGGAATCGCAAAAAGAAAAAAGAAAGGTTGCATCGTTTCATTGCATCGGATGCAAATTAGTTGGCGGATTTGCGTGTATTAGCATATACGCACTTGCGAGCTCCAAATGAAGGAAGAAAGAGCTCAGAAACGGGAATCTTTGAAACGTGATACGTGATCTTTTGATCTCGGCTTCTCTCTCGCGCTGGAGGATTTCGCCCGGGTTCTTTTTTTTTCTTGCACGGGCTCTTGCCCTGAACACGAGCCGTTTCACATCCCGTCGCACAGAATTTAGCCGCCGAATTTTTTTTACCCCGCCGTCCATGGAAATGGTTAATTGAGCGGATGAGACCATAATAAAGTCCCACTATATTGTTTTCTACACCGGGACTGGCGAAATTCTAAACAACGATTTTTGGTGTCGGAATTCGGGCGGACCCGAGAGACAACCGATACCAATTAAATTCGACGCAATTATTTTCACTTCGAGGGCATTTAGTTGGCTCGTTGAACTTGTTCAACTTGGGCCATGAAATTTTCGAGCTGGAGATGTTTTAATTGAAATAATAAACGAATGGAGAGCAGGCGGTGCCCGATGCAATGATCGGTAAGCCAATGGGTGGCGTATTTCAGGAGTTAAACTTAATTTGACCCGAAGTGCGCTACGGCGCTGGAATCGATTCGAGGGCCCTTGAACCTCCGAGAGCCGTTAAGCGACGGCGCGTGCCTCGATCGAATGCCATTAAACTACTGCTTCATCATTTTTAATCGCATCCAAAGATGCATAATGATTTCGTCCGTGTCATTTTTTTATGTTACGGGACGCGCCTCTCTTTCCTGTGCATTCTTCAGACTTCCCTCTTATAGATCATTCCAAAAGACTTGTGACAAAAAAATGCCACCAATAAAAAGTTGATGAAAAGCTGAAATTTTGTTGTTTGCAGAACAAAAAACTTATAAAGAATCTGGTACGATTTATTTAACAAAATAATACTTAAACAAATTTTCACTCACGAACTGAAGTCATTTTGAATATTTCAACGAACTTAAGCACTCCTAATAAAAACTGCAAAAATGATTTTTATCACAAATATTATATTTTTATATTTTTAAATTGTTTGCAACCGTCTTTAAATTTTTTTTCAGTAGGAAAAAAAAAGTTTAAAACCTTCGAGATAAAAATTTCAGGTCAAGTTGAAGTAAATTTAATGAAATGATTTTTCTGTATTTTTTTCTTCTGTGTATTTGGTGAAACACTTCACTTTTGTACAGTCAAAATTGAATAAAGAAGAAGAGTGCGAGTGAAGAAAAAAAAAAGAAAAAAGGATCGCCAACGTGGAGTGTATTTCTTCAACGTGTTTACCAGCAAACACCCCTCCTTGGCAAAGTAGTGGCGCCCCTGTCTACAACTCGAGTGTGAAAATCCTTACGTTACACATCCCAAATCCTCGCCTGATTATATATTAATTATTTATGAAGGATCCCGGGCGTTTATTCAAGTGGCGGACACTCCGGATGGCTCATTAATTTCAATGAAACGTTGAAAAATCGGTAATCATAGCAATTTGAGCCGCGGTAAAATATTTGTTCACCTAATGCGACGATGATTCGGTCGAACCTGCGACGTTCCACGAATGTTAATAAGATTGGCAATTTTACCGGCCGAATTGTCAGTGCTCGTCATTTTCGAAAGCTTCCCACGATCTCACATTCATGTAGAGGTATAATGACTCGTTTTGAGTCCCTCTCGGGATAAACACTCGATGTGTCTACGCTCTTGTACGAAATTGTTTGGTCACCGTCAAGAGCCACCCGAAAGTGCTCGTCATCGTCTGTGTATAATTTTTGTGATAGAAACGAAAGAAAAGAATTCGAAAAAGTTGGCATCAGTGAAAATTCAGCCCACAGCCTCTCTCGTCGGGGAACCTTTTTGTTTCAACCGAGTAGGCGCCTCTGAGTCATTAAACATATACGTTTTTCAAAAAAAAAAAAAAAAAAAGAAAGAAAGAAAAAAACAAACTAGCGTCGTGAGAGAAAATTGTTTGGTTACCGTCTGATTCTTTTGTCAACATGACGTAATGTTTATCGACTTCTTAATATATCGTCTTGCAAGGACACTTAAAATCTTCTAAATATATCGGACATTCAAAAAAATAAACCTCCTCTCTGTTCCATCCGTGAGCAAACAGGATTGAATCAATTTCTTTTTAACCCCTCCCCTTTGTAAACTGTTGAAACAAAAAGAAAGGTTTAAAGAAAGAAAAATATAAAAAAAACATCTTTCAATTTCCCTAAAAGTAATAACAAAGCCAAGCTGGATGTTGTTTTTGTAACAAAAATGGGATGACAAAAATTTCAAATTTGTTACCGGTGACTTCTAACAAAAGTTCATCTGCCAGTGGAAATGTTATTGGGACACGAATTAAAGCGATGACTATCATTAATGATATCGTTTACAGTACCGGTGTTGACAGCTTTACAGTATTGTCAAAAATGGCACTGGGCGGTATGTAGTCACGATCCCAAAAGACCCCTGTCTATTAGCACAGAAGAAGCAGAGGAAAAAAAGCGGAGAGAGGGGGTGCAAAAAAAAAGAAATTCGGCCGGTAAGAAAAGAACTGAGCATCGAGGTCGAGTCGCGTATCGTTTTAACGTTTCTATTAGCGGCTATTAAAAATGAGCTAGTGAATGAACAAAAAAAAGAGAGGAGAGAAGGTGAAAGACGCGGGGACCACTTCAAATCGCGCCCTATTTCACATGCTGCTTTCGGGATCGGTGTCGGGTTACCTTTTGTCCTCGTCAGCGAGTCTCAAATTTTTCACCGATATGTGCCCATTGTTCGTGCTGTGTATTTAACATGGCACGGGGTGGAATTCAAGGAGAGGGAGGGCACTGCATATCGTAGAATCTAAACGCTAGAATCCAAAAGAGAAATGTTGTACGAATCCCGATGGTGTCTCGTGACACGGGGCACGTTTTGTTAAAATGATATCCTTTCAAGGGGCGCAAAAGCGAAACATCCAACATTTCCAGTCGCCCCTCTTTTCGAACGCGTATTTACACTATAAAATTTGGACATTAAATTATAGGCTCTTTAGACTGTCTCTGTCTTAATTGCAAGTGAAACATTGTTTCGCTTGCCGTCGTGTAGAACTCAGCTAAAGTAAAGAATTGTTATATACTCATATGTGCACCATATATGCCATTTATGAAGACACGAATGATTATTTATCAATAAAATTTTCCAACACAGATAAATTGCGTATACCAAATGAGAAACCATTTGTTTGAATTATAAACTTTTGAGCGAACAATTTTATTGTTAATTTTTTTCTGCTGTCTTGGAAACAGCCGTTGGCACAGGTGCTACTTTTGTGTAACGATTAAAAAAGTTTTTCATCAGTGGCAGGTACATATCAGGTGTAAGAAAAAAAAAAGCGATCAACGTCGTCATCCCTACTTAGGTTGAATGACGAATCAGTTTTCAACTATACGGCCCGTGTACACAAACACCCGCTCGAAGTCTTGGTGCAGTCGTTGCAATCACCCTTAGGCCGTCCTGTGCAAGTCGATACAAAAATTAATAATATTCTCTGTCAAGTCACAATATTGTCATCGTATATTTTTTTGTCCCGGTTGCGGAACATGTATGGTTCCATATACATTTTTTTATGTTTCATTTATAGCTGTCTATATATACAGATAGACGTTAATTCATATCTGGCTCACATGTGCATTATGCAACCAGAAATATTTTTTTTAATTTTCATTATTTAAATTTTCATTTTTAGAATGTTTATTTTTACAATTTTAATATTTTAAACAACAAAATATGAATAGGTCGGTTGTACGGAAACAAACGTGTCCCAATATCGGGCATTTATTTTGATTATGAGCGTTGGAGTACACGGTACCCACACAGAAGGTTGGGAACCATCAGCTATTCAGATGGCAGAAGAGCAGAACAAAGAGCAGCGTAAGCATAATTAAAAGGCGTTGAGTGCCCTGCAGACTGGAGCAAGGTGCGGCGGAGTTCTATTACCGCGAAACTTTTTTGCAGACGTTTCAAGACACACGCCGATGAAAGCGGACGCGCCAGCATACATGTTCCAGCGGCTCCTTTTCTCTGCGCAAAAATAGATTGACAGCTGCCGGGCTTCTGACACCTCCATGACTGCAAAAAGTAAAATGAAAAAAAAAAAGATAGAGCAAAGGAAACGTATGAAACATTTGTTATTTTAGTCGTCCTTGTTTTTTTCGCTCAGAAAAGCGTCGCTTCCGTTTGTAGCAAATGTCGCATATACTTGATGTTGAAAGTCGAAAAAGGTGGTGTTTGCGCTCGGCAACGCTTCTTCCCCCGGGACTCAATTAGCAAAGAAAATATGAGAGGTGCGACTAAGAGGAAACAACACTTGTCGTCGCCGGGACGTGCGGAGGGTGGGTTCGCATCGATCTGATAGATGCTTTCAACCGAACCGCACTGCCAACCGGCGTACACGAGTGACCGCTAAACGGTGTCCGCTTTGCCGAAACATTTTGTACCAGCCCGACAAATAGTCTTTGACAGAAAAATTTATTATCCCCCGCGCGAAATATTCGCTAGCAAAGTAATCCGAGATGCGACGAAACTTTTTGTTCGACTTTTTTTTCTTGTATTATGTCAAAGCTGGTTTACGTATGTTGTCCATTATCTTGTCCGAGATAGTCATGGCTGAATAGGCTGAAATAAAAAAAATGTTAAATCTTTTAAACTACAAAATTTTGCAAAGTGTTGAAAAATTTCAATTTGGACAAATGTTAGCATTTGGATCGAAAAGTTGAGTGAAGGATAGAAAAATTAAATTTGGAAATTTTAATCTGTTTGTTACAGGATGCAGCAGCAGTCAGGACCTGGATCGGGAAATTCCCGCCGACCAATGAGCCCAGGACCGGGCTCGGACTCGGAGGACTCGGACATCTCTTTGGGCGGGACTTCGCCGCCGTCTCCGAGCTCGTCGCCTCCGTCGTCGCACCACCAACCCTCGCCTGTGGGACCGATGAATTCCCTGGGTCCCATCCCGCCGCCAGCTTTAAATTTCCGTTTCGATCCGCAGTCGCAGTTCCGCTTCAACCATTCAACAGCGTTTAAGTTTCCAACTTCCGGGTTTCGATTTGGACCACACAGTCCCCAACACAATCATCCAAACATCCCCAGCGGTGGGATCTTCAGGCTAACTGAATCCAGCCCGTTTCAAGCTGTTGGACCTAGGGGAGACCTTGGTTCTCGGTTAGTTAACAATTTTTTCTTTCTATTTTTTCTTTCTTCTCATTATAATTAGATTAAAACAAACCATTTCTTATGAACAACCAAAAATTGATATAAAAAATATTCTTTTATGTAATAAAATAATAAGTATAATAAATTGTTTTAATTTCATTTTAAAAATTTATATTAATTTTTTATATTTCTTTTTGCAGATTGCCCGATCCACTAGGGTTACCCCCACCCCGATTGCATCCTCAGGATGGATTGTTACATCACCCACATCCTCATCAACTATCGGATAGCATGTCAAGGATATCCGAAACGACGCGATTATCCGACGGTGGCATGTCCCGCTTGTCCGACAGTCTGTCAGAGGCGCACAGTCCTCCACTGGTTGCAACGAATTTGTCAGTCACGGGTCCTCTGAGGGTGGCTGTCCCAAGCCCGCAGACACCTTCCTCGAGAGGCAGCCCGATTTTGAATCACCAGACGACGCAGAGTCAGGGGTTGGTAAGGGTGGCCACGCCACCGCCGAATCCAAAACCACCTCAAATTCACCGGCCGTTTTCACCCGCGTGATAACGTGAGACCGGGGCAATGAGAAATGAGAAAACAAAAAAAAGGTTACTGTAAACGTTCGTTCAAAGGAGAGGACTATTCAGAATTGACAAAACAAGACGTTCCATCGGTCTCACATCCTGCCTCGTGTTCTTGAACATTACTTGTGATAGAAGGTCTCACGTACAATCCCTCAGTTCGGTCGTTCAGGATTCAAATTCGTGCAATAAATGGCTATTCGTTTATTTGATTATTATTGTATACGGCTTCGAGACAAATTTAACAGAAGTATAATAATTTGATGTACATAATTTATAATCTTTTGTATTCTTTTTTTTTCTTTCTTGATTTCTTTTTTTTTTTTTGCGTAATGAAATCATCGTTGACATATGTTTTTGGTGCATGTGGGTTTTGTCGGAAGACAGTGCTGAACTGTTGCTTTGTAAATAAATCGTATACCCCGCTGCAACAGAACAGCGAGTATATCATTCAACTAGTGAAACGTGACAAGTAAGCCAGTCTTAAAAAACAAAATGGAGTCCGATCGATTTTTTATTATTCGTCTCTTGCGTTTTATTTCAATCTTGATGTAATATTTATTATATTTTTTATTATTTTTTTGAATAATTTATTGTTTCGTGTTAAATTGTATAATGATGTCAAGTACAACGATACGGGCTTATGAACTTGTTTTTCTTTTTTCCTTTTTTGTTTTTTTGGTTAATATGTGTTATATGTGATAAGTCAATTGTACAACTAAAAATAGTGTGATTACAATATTTTCCCACGGCGAGTCTGGTTGAAATCATTATTCAAGTGGTATCGCGATTTTGATATATCCACTCATTTTACACTCTGCGACTCGAGAAAATCAAACGCACACAATTTTTGCGCGCATGATAAAATAAAATATAAAAAAATGCATCACACGGAGAAAGACTAAATGTCAAAAGCCGACGATTTATTTATTATTTGCCGCGGTATCTCAATCTTGTCTGACAAGTACAAATGTCACGATCACACATCAGTCATCGAATTTGTATGAAATTTTAACTCACAATTAAGTGTCGTAGAGAAAAAAAAAACAAAGCATCAACAATTTTGTATAAACAAAAAGTCATAGGTATAATGAGGATCGACTGTTTTAACTTTTCTTTTTTTACTATTTATTCTGTTATCCATTTAAATTTTATGAGCTGCACTTTTGATGTTGTATTAAAAAAAAAAAAAAGCTGTATTCTTTTGATTGTAATCGTTCTAACCAATTTGTATATATAAAAAGGTTTGCATTATTCGATGTGCTAAAAAAGAAAATGATGCGAGAATAGTTGGGTTTTGCAATAAAAAAATGAAATGACATTTGCAAAGATGCGAGGAGCTTCGCGATCTGTCCTCTCCTGTTTTTTGTAGATAGACTTACTAGTGAAATTCTTGTATTCATTACCAATCTATAAATATGAACATACACAAGAAAAAGAATATATAGATATACGTATAAATATTATACATAGAGAAACAAGAAGCAAGCGAGTATTAACAAGAAAAAAAAACTACTAAAACACAAGTATACTAATATTGATATTATATACTAAGTATCATTATTTGCCGCTGTACATAAATATACGCGAAATATATACGAAAAAAATTATTATCACGGCAAGGATTTATTTATTTCAATGTGAAAGAAAAATTCCCTCCATCCTCATCGCGATGACTTGGCGGAGACTCGTGTTTCGTGTTGCGAGTGATTTACATGCTTTTTTCACATGAATTGTTGAATATCCTCATATCATGAATTCGTGGCCATGACACCGTGAAAGAGAGAGTAAAGAGGGAGATGCTAAAAGGTCGTCACTTGTACTAGTGACGATATCACTGCGTGGGCGGGTGTCGCTGACAAAGTCGACCAACCAGCAAGCAGTCGCGGCTGTAACCGATCCTATAGGTTATCCAGAGCCATCGACCAAATTCATGAAAAGCCAGGCGAAGAACCAACGGCGCACGCTCGTGAAGCAATGCGCATAATGGAATTGAGTTATAAAAGGCTCGCTCTGGTGTCTGCAAAAGAAACGCTCATTAATTCACCGAGCTTCATATTATGAAACTGCTTTTAACAAACTTTTTACGACCATCTTTTTTTTGCACTCTTATTATTATCACTCTTTTTTTGAAATTTAATTTGAAAACAATTCAAAAAACAATTGAACAAAATTATTCAACAAAATTTTTCAAAAATATTATTTCAAAACTTTATTTAAAAGTGATGCGAAAGAATGTTACAAAATTTTGCAGATTCCATGGTATGTAATGAATGACATCTGTAGATGTTAGATCTCAGATGCCTCAGGGCCTGGGTATCATTTATTGATAACCATCGCAGTCTTGCCATTCTTACGATAATCAGCGTGACGTGAAAAAGAGTGTTTCGCTGGGTGTGTTTCCCCTCTTGCCATTAGTCGCTCTTTTCTTTTTCCGTCTTTTTCTGTGCGCCCGAGCCCGAGCTGTTCGCCCGATCATGTTTTGACAGTTGCTGCTCTGACACCTCTGGCACATTCATTAGACGGCGGTTCTCAACGAAAAATATACCGGGGCCCCTCCGTGTATATTTTTGTACAAACACTAGCCGAACGAAACGGCAACAGTTGCTCGATGTAGCAACCGAATTACAATTATTTACAAATATCTCTCCCATTTAGCGAGATCTACTTAGAGACCCAACCCATCGATTGTTTCCCCTATTCTGCAATCCTACCCTATAAATAAACAGTCATTTAGTACTAGTACTTGCACATCTTTAATTTTTAACTCTTTTAGTTTCTCTACGTTCTTTACATAATAATTACACTATTTAGTTTATAATTGAATTTATAATGATCATACAAATTATGACTTTTTAAAATTCTAAACGAGTTTTTTTAATGGGAATGTTTTGTAAATTAGATTGTAGCAAGATTGGGGAAAAAAAAGAAAAGAATGGGCTCATTGAGCATTTATAAAGTTGTTCGAAATCGTTTGTCCGTGGGCATAAAGGCGATATACATAATGACGTTTAAGTCGGTACATATGTATCGCGTAAGTCGACACTAATGACTCAAATAGAAACTGGTAACTAAAACGACAATCGGATGAGAACCGTCATTGGGACGGTACCAGCTGTCTCCGGATTTAGATGTTTAGGATAATGCGCTGTGGCCGCAGCCTTACAACAAAATAATGTAGTCCACTCTGAATGGCAGGACTTTGGGAATGAGTGAGTGGTTTGGGGCGCAAGAGAAAAGGGGCGAGAGCGCAGACGGAACCCGGACGCGAAAAGATACAAGAGCCGCTGCAGATCGATAAAGATGGAGAGAGCTGACAAGAAGTAACCATTTCTTTGGCTCTTATTTGCAGACAGATTCGACACGCTAACAATACCGCGCAATCATAATAGGGCGCCCACTACGGGAAGCTGGAGCCAGATTACGCTCAGGTATTTGTCCCGGGTCTTAAGCGTCAGTGGGGAGTCATCGAGATCGAGGTGTGAAACCGGCAAAACTTTCGAGCATCTTTTCAAAAACCGCTCGCTCGCCATTGTCGTCGCTAAGAACGTCGCTATTTTTTTTTTTTTTTCAAGCTTTTCCTGTCCACACGTCACCGCCCTGCTCGTCGCTTCGGTGCACCACAAGTGGTGCCGCCGTTGCACACGATTCTCACGCGTGACATTTGACCGCTATGAATATAAAAACAATAAGAAATCCTATTTTCCAACAAGCACATTTTTTCCCGATTCAAAAATCATTTCTCATATTTTTCTAGGGAGGATAAAAGTTTGTGACTTTTAAAAAGCGGGGAATCCCCGGGGTAATAATACCATCTGAACAGTTATTTCTACTTTTTGGAAATTAACTAAAAATCTTATTCTCGAATTTATTTTTTTTGAATTATCTTGTCATTAATTAAATGTATTGAACGATTTGTCATAATTTTAAAGAGAGGAAAAAGTGACTCTTAAAAAGAGGGGATTCCCCAGAGAAAAAATTTAATACCAGCTGAAAAGTACTACACAATTTAATTTTTTTGAAAATTAAAGAATGTTCTGTATGGCAGAGTGGAAGGAGTACAAAGATATTTAGGTTTTTGATTCTTCATGGGTTGACTTGCAGGGAAAAGTAAGCATACGTGACCCGTATAATTACTTTTTTACTTTCACACGAGGTTAATGAGAGGTTAGCTATAACTTGACGCAATGCTACAATGGCATTCATTTAACCTAAGTATATCCCAAACATGAGATTTCAGACGAGGGTGTGGCCCCTTCCACGACACCAGAGACGGTGCATTGTGCACTCTGAACGGTACATTGGGGTAACAAGCGCCCATGGGAAAAACAAAATGTTTAAGTAATGTGAATTCGTTTATGATCTCGTCCAAGGATTAAACGATTAGCTCCAACCAACTTAATGCAACCGTGATTACAAAAACATTATTCCGTCCCGCGACTTTGCGGCAAGTGCAATGCGTCCATCTTTTGTATCACAGCAACAAGAATAATTTGCATTTCATTTTTCCATCTTTTGAATTTCATATTATATAAAATCAAAAAAAATTTAACATTTAATAAGATTTATTAATTTCATCATTTTTATTGCTAACAATTTTATTATTATAAAATAATTTGATAAACAATTAAGAGCCGATCTCGAAATTGTACGATCGCTGTGTGATGTTTACGTTAGATTGTACTAATCCAAACATATATAGACATAATAGCGCGTGTCCCTGTGTGCAGTGAATATGTCAGGCGTCACTGCCCTTCTGAGGTACTAAGCCGCTTAGTGTTACGGGGGTCTAGTTTGCCAATGGGGTATCCTCTAACTCGGCGAAACTTGTGTGGTTCGCCAAGCGTGCACTATATCTTTCTCTGCTTAGCGTATGGTACCAATATATATCTATAACGTTTTGCAGCGGAGCATTTGTCACGAACCCTGTTCAGGCAGATTGCATCGACACGTATGGGACAATACCAAATCTGCTTAAAAGCAATTCTCAGAGGCGTCACGGGAGGTTTTACCATTATCGGATATTCGCCACGTAAAACTCCATGGTCCATCAATACCATCGTGTTTACATGTTACAATTTTTTTTCCTCAACGCATCGCTGTTGTTCTTGATTAATTCTTTTTTACTGCTTCCCAACACCTAATGGAATGACCATTTCAATGATTTCTGTAGGTTTTAATTCCATACAAGGAAAAAATTTTAATCCACAAGAACAAAATGTTAAACTCTCTGAAAAAAAAATTTATACGTCAAAATTATACATTTGGTAATCTGGGTGAAAAATTGGTGAATTTAAACTTTTTGATATGTAATATCAGTTGTCATTCTTTTGATCTATGTGTTTTCATTTTGGGCTGCGAACGAGCCCGATACTTAACCGAGCACTGGCAGCGGTTCTGGATTAAGGGGTAAAATGTTATTATTGCAAGGGGCACCACACCTTGGTTCACAAACTCTAAGTAGCTCGACTAAGTATGTTGTTTAAGCCAACAATGTAAGTAAGTCTCCCTGGAGGAGATGCTTCGCAAAGTAACACGGCGGTATATATTTCTAACTGTATATTACAACATCGGATGTTTAGGAACCAAAATCGCAACTGGCTAAGTAAGTGCGAACAAATTTTTGTGAAACAAAATTTTTTTTCATTGTTAATGACAAACACAACCTAAAAACTGTTCGGCCGCCTAAGTTGGCATCACTGTCGGGTAAATGTCGCGATACCTCGACGTTTGAAGGGGAAAAAAGAAAAAAAAGCGGTATCAGAAAATTCGTCAATGAACACGATCGTCGGTGAAATTGAATATCTTTAATGCTAAAACGCTCAATCGTTATATTCAAATCAGTTTCGTTCGACACAAAAACAGACGTATAATTTTCCGACGGCTTTGAATGCGTCCTTGCCCTAACGTCACAGTGAGACTAACGTAACCAGCTTTAACACGCTCGAGGGTGAGGAAACTCATTAAAGAGCGCTTTTCGTGACGTCACTGTACATCTCGGGAGAGTAGTTCTTAGTAGCCATTCTTCCTTCCATCCATTACAGAGTCCAAATGTTGATTTACATAAGCTCCCCAAAAGAGGTAATGGCTAGAAAAAAATAAAGAAACAAACAAAATGAAAGGAAAAAGAAAATTGAACCATTTTGCTAGGTTACCATACCCCAGTTGTTTTGTTTACACGACAAACATCATTCGCCGGAGAAGCGTCGCGACATTAAACACAATTACAAGTGACATTACAAAATAATCTATTTAGTGTTTGCCACAATTAAATTTTGTTTGCGCGTGAGCGGGGCGCACCGCGCGAGCGTTATAAATTTTATTCCGATAGTGATCGATGATACGCAGTTAGCGACAATTAATCCCACGGATTGGCGATGATCAATAGAATGATAATTGGCCCGCGTCAATCAATCGGCAACGAAGCGAGAGCTCGCTCTCTCAAACAGAACACCCCCGGATCAATACAAACAGCTCGCGAAAATCAAAGAGTACGCGCGCTGGATAAAGAAAAGGAGAACCTCGATTGCCGAGACGCAGCCATTGAGAAGAGAGATTTCTGCACCTTTTTTTCCCCCTTCGGTGAAATTTGCGACTTTTCTCTCGGTTCCCCTATCTTTCTACATGCCACAAAACGCGGCTAATGCTAGCGCGAAATAAAGGGCGTGGTTTTGGCTTACGCTCGAGGATTGGCTGCGATGTTGGCTCTCCGGTCGATACCGGCTGTCTGTGTATATATCGCCTCTGTATACTTGATACTTAAATTTCTATACCTATACCCCGTACATCTCTCTTTCGCCACATCTTATTTTTCTTTCCCCGACCTCACCCTTATATCCTCTCTTCGTTCCTCCGTTCGTATCTTTAATCTCTTATACCTTCTTTCCTCTTCTTCTTTGCATTTGGAATACGAATCAATGCACGAAGCCGCGCGGCTCTCGGAAATTCTAACAGATTTGTGGCTAAGCACATGCACTATAGCCCGCAGGAGATGAAACTTTATTTCCCGCAAACGTCGTCCTTTGTTATTTTTGCCTACACACCATAAGTCTCATCTTTACGAGATGTTTGAATACAAATCGCGCAGTATTTCACCGTAGCTCTCAAGTTAAACTTGCAAAAAAAGGGTCAAAGGTCGGATCACACAAATTACTCTGAATCTGTTACGTTGCGGGTTAAAATAATGAAAACTTCAAGTCGATATATCTTACGATTTCTTATTAAAATATGTTGTTGTAAATTTTTAAGTTTCAGTAATGTTCTCAAGATCGTTGCAAATTTTAGTGACCAAGAAGTTCGTGGCCCAATTTGCCTAATGGACAAAGTCAAATATCAAAGTTGGGTGCAATTAGTCTAGCGCAACAATTGGAACCTAGCGCGGTGCTTAATCGCAACAAAATAGCCAGGCGAAATGCTCTCAGGTCGTTGTTGTCGCGTGATATCCGTAATAACGCATCAGCCGGTGTCCTCCAGTTGAGTGCAACAATGCCCGTTAGATGAATTAATCGGCAAGTTCCTCCTCGGAGGCGAGCGCTAAATTCCGCGTTTCACGTTCCATTGTGTACCGGGCGTACCCTCAATACGGAGGGATAGAGTCTGATGGCGCTATAACGCACGTAGGAAAGACAGTATCAAAGAACAAAAGGATGACTGACGTCTCCGGTGATCCCAAACGAGAGTGACCCTACCAAGCGCGATGCGAGCCAATACTTAGTGCGAGCGATCCCTCGCAAAGCTTCGCTGAGAACCAGAGCCCAATGAAGAGTA
This sequence comes from Trissolcus japonicus, assembly GCA_030522925.1. Classification (NCBI taxonomy): domain Eukaryota; kingdom Metazoa; phylum Arthropoda; class Insecta; order Hymenoptera; family Scelionidae; genus Trissolcus; species Trissolcus japonicus. The sequence continues at coordinate 157,453 of JAPYZS010000226.1, read as the reverse complement.
ATTTTTTATAGGAGAGGATGCTGGGTAACTTGATATCCATCTGTAAAAAAATTTAAAAAGTTAATGTCTTCAATATAGTTGTGGCCGTTATGTGTTTGTGGCACATGGGAATGGAATACCATGGGATTTAGAAATAACACGATACAAGCTTTTAGTACAAGTCTAAAAGATTATTTCATTCATTTGTTTATTAATTTATTTTCATTTAACAATTGTTATATAAATTTTTTTCGAATATTTAAGTTGTAAAAAACATGTTCATGTGAACCCTTGTATGTCAAAGTTAAGGATGTACTTTGGGTTTGACTCTCCCCAAAAGCTTATTCTCAGGGACAAAAATGCTCCGTGCTAAAACTTTGTTCCATAAGCCACCGCTTCAGTATGATTGCTATCACAAATATTCGAGCAGTCCGAATATGGTAAGCGAGTTTTGAAAAGTTGTTTAATCTCCGAGTTACGGAAATACTTAATTTTCAAAAAACATGACCATTTATTCTGGACTGCAATAAATTGAATATTTCATTATTAATCTTTATTAATCTTTCTACTGTTTAGCTTTACAGGGATTACTTTCGTAATAGTAATCCGTGCCCTGCGAGAATGAAACACAGTCTTACTCCCGAAATCAGAAACACAGAGAGCGGAGAAGGTATAATCCTCAGCATCTGGGATTCATGAACCCTTCTTACCCCTCATCAACTGCGTGCAATCCTCTTCCTTGTTCATCCCTTCCTCTGTTCTACCTGCTCCTCATCTGCCAATCGACAAGCAGCTTGCCGTCTTCTCTTCTACAGAAAGCTACTTCCATATTTACATGGAAGGTAGTCGCAAAAGCGAAGTTAGAGTAGCTAAGCTGATTTAAGCATTCGTTATTATAATTCTTGGGAAGCAAGCTCTTCCTCGCTAAAATATGCTGAACTTCCTGCGGGATTCGCTCGCAGTAATACCAACCGCAAATGCAAAGAACCGTCTGTTCCACGAAATATTCGTGTTTTATTCAAATCATTGCGATATTTCAACATAACATTATATATATAACCCAAGGTAATGTTTGCTAAGTGGATGAAATCCTTTCCTTGAAAATTCACATCCGCGATCGAGTCTGATTTATTTTTACACTCAAGAGTAAAGTTTCATCAATTTTACTTCAATCTCACACCGAACTTCTACGAGTTTCACAAAAATAAAAGAAAACTCAATAACCTTCACGCAACTGTGCACGATTTTTTATTCATTTTTCACTTCGTCTTATCAAAAAAATAATTTTAGGTGTGAAATAACAGAAATGCATGAAACTAGTTTTTTTCCTTTTCTGCCTATTTATCAACTATCTCGCGTCGAGAACGTAATAAACGGCTCAAACACACTATAGCGCTCGGAACAAACCGGTACACAAGAAAAGCCGCGCGATGAGCTTCGATAACTTATGACCGGTCGTTATGGTAAATGTCTTACTCGTCGCTAACGGCAAAGGAGACCACTGGGATGATGATATTAGTAAAGCCATCTTGATTCTCCGACCACTATCATCATATGTCAAGCAGTGCATTTGCGAGAAATACGCGTCGTACCACATGCTAAGCTTTGTGCCCGGCGCTGTTGGGCTCGTAGGCCAACGTTTTTTGTCTTACGCTTATAGAGTGTGACGATTCTGCCGAGTTAGTTTTAATGAAATTGTCGCCAGGTCTTTCTCAGTGCGCCGATGTTATCAACCCGTTCTTATATTCTTGCAACGGAATTCGTGGCAAGAAGTGACATAACAAATTTTGCGTACGTTTGATGGTAACCGGACAAAAAATCTGAAGACAAAAAATCAATGACAAAAATTTTTTTTAAATATCCAGTGACCAAAATAACCGTCCCTACATACAATTTTAATTCGAAAATCCAGTAACACTGACAGCATTGCCATCTTTACAGTGCATTTGCAACATTAGTTGCAATAAATTTTTATTTTCTGCAAATAATATTGCATGAAATTAAATTTTGTATGCAATATTAATTGAATGTTATTTTCTTATTTTTTCGGTGAGGGACGGGGGTTGTTATCTCATTAACGTATGATTTCCATTGAAATTATTGGTTTTTATGTCCTGGATTTTTCATACGTGGATTTTTTGTATTTTAATTTTTTTATCATGGATTTTTTGTCTGTGAATGTTTTGTATAAAGATGCACGTTAATAACTCCAGAACGCGTAATACAAATATCAAAAGGCGGCGACTCATTAGTGCAGATTGGCCAAAAGAAAAAAAAAGACACCGCGCAACTTCGTACCAAAGTCGCCTGGCGCAAGTTTTGTAAAAAAATTCCATCAAAAATATTGTTCACGCGCTGCGTATTTTTTTTTTTTTTTTTTTTTTTTTTTTTGTCAGCGCACTCTCAATCCTGACTGACAAGTTATAAAAAACGAGCGAAAACTATATGGCGTTATTCATCCTCTTTTACACCCACAAGGTCGGGCGCGTCGAAGTTGTGAAACTGTTCGTAATGGGGGTGGATCGGTTAGCCTCTCTCGGTGTAGCGCTGAAAAATATAAAGTCATCACTCGTCCATGTAAAACAAAGCGACGGGTATACTGACGTGACGAAAACGGCGCCATAGCTGGGCAGTTTTGATAAACTCGAACACCGAGAGATTTTCAAATAGTCATCCTCTGCCCGCTTTCAGTCCCAATCCTTCAAGCTTTATCTTGACCACGATACTCATTATTTTTTGCGCATTACAATTAACTTTGAATATCATTTTCCGTCTCGTAATCGAAACACTTCCAAACTCCGGTGTATTGCCGTTGAATGCAAAAACGGTTCGTTGTACCCGATATACTTGAGCTTTAATATGCCTATCTGATCAACATGCGGGGCGTATACATATAACCCATGTATATACACTCTCTCTCGAAGAGTCTGAAAGTGCTTAGCGGCTCGTGCGCCTCGTATTACGCTTCGGATCAGACGCAATCTTTGCATATTGGCGCAGCTTATGTGTATACGTGTGTACATCAATGATCGACGCCAGAAAACACATCAATTGATTCTTGTCGCTAACCTTATTTGAGTATATACCTATCACCTGAGGTTATCTCCATTGTTTATTTACGCTACGAAAGTATATATCATGTACTTCTTGCTATTGTTGTGAATAATCATGAACGGTATTGTTTTTGCCTTTATTGGAACTAGGACTTAGTCATATGATCTTGGTTGAAGCCTCCAGTCTATATGATTTATGAGTTTTTGCGATGGCAATTATGACCGCCCTCGTATAAGAACAAGTTCGTATTCTTTCGCTGTCAAGTCCAAACTCCATGTTAACCTCAAATCAACAAGACGATATTAGGACAAAATACCTAAAAAAAATACCTGACGGAAAATTTTTTCACGGAGAAAATAAGTGTCTTATTAGTGTCTTAATATACAACATTAGATACTTTGTAAGTGTCTTTTATAGTTAAAACGTTTTATTTGAAGACACTACATGTATCTTTTGAACAAAAGTTGATTTTGTTCAAAGTTGAAGTTTTTGATCTGAAGTTTTTTTGCGTCGATTAGACACCTATAGATCTGGCAAACCAATGAGCAAGACAAGGATATCTGGCGTCTTAAACGATGTAAACGAAAACTGCGCGAAAACAATTTGCCAAGTGTACATTTAGCCGGGGACTTTTTATTTACCGCAGTATAATCTTTGAGAGTCCAGAGAAGTACCGTCAGTTATTATTTTTGAGGGATGTGAAAAGACAAACAAGAATGCGGTCGCTGCCACGACAGAGAACACAGTAGAGAACACGGATGCACGGTTAGTTAGGACTCGTGTTTACCGAGCGAGTTACCCTATCCCGAACTCGGTGGCTGGCGGAATTAAACGTTCGACGGAGACTCGTTAACGTCATGAATATGTACCCTCCTGCCGTCCTTGTCGTTGTCTGCGAGCTTCCTGCTCGCACTATCGTTACCCCAGCTAGACGTGCGCTCGTCGGTCTCGCTCGCTCGTTATCTCCTGGTCCTTGTCTCGATTCATCCCAATCCGGTAGTCGCTGTTTGCTGGTTAATATTCATCGGCTCATGGTTATGGTTATACGGCAGAGATCGCACGATTTTCCGTGCGACTGGAGACATGCGACAATTTGAGGGTGGAATTGGTCGCGAGCAAGTGCCGCCAACCGTCGAAACGAAAATGCAACCGTCGTTATTAACGGATGGATAAATAAAGAGATCCACGTTCCACGGCCATGGCAGAAGCGATGTATTTTTGTATCGCCGCGCTCTCAACGACTTTATAAGCTATCTTAGTGAGACGTTGGCTTTTGGAGTGAGTTATTCCGCTGGTCATTTATATAAATAAGAGGTAGAAACGATACCTGACTACTGCTGCCGCCGCCATCGTGCTGACCAAGCGCTTTGCATTATGTCTCAACAATTGTTGCGAGCATCGGTGAGATTTCACCGACACACACAATTCGCACACCAGAAAAGTGCCCGGTATCGTTACCCGTATTTTTCTTCGTCGACTAAAGAGCTATGTGTTTTTAATCGACGGCTACTGTTTTTTGTGCGATCTTCAACTGTTCAACAGTTGGTTCACATGTTCCACCGGCGATAAATTATCTGATTATCAAATTCCATTAATCACGTGACGTACCTTAAATGGTATATTAATTATAGCTGTTCCATTCGTACGGTGTCAACGATTTTGCAAAAATCGTCCTTGTAAAAATAATGTTGTAGAAACTTATAAATTCATACAGAAACGTGGACAAAGACCGAATAGAAACCGATGAAGTGAAATTCAAAACACATTGAAAAGAATAAGACGTAGGCCGTTTGCAAATGAATGTTATCAAAAACCATTTAAAATTTATTAATGTTTTGGACAAGAACCGCATACATACCTATAGATACATACGTAAATCTATCTAACTGTATCTAATAGACTTTTTCAACAGGGATTTTAAGGGTTAAATTACGTACATTAAAACCATTTTTTTATTTGTTCATTGTATCGTTGCTTATTTAGGGAGACACCAATCACGAACGTTTTGAATGGCCTTTTTTTTACTTTACACAAAGCTCCCGGGACCGAAATGCAACTGACAATATCAGAAGGGATGAATATAGCGAGACAGTTACAGGTTATCATAACACTCGTCTTTGCCGGACAAAAGATCCCTACGCAAATAAACTTTCTAACGAACCAGTTACTTATCCATCGGAGGTCGCGTTGACCATCAGCCAAATGCTATACTTCACGGAAAAAAAGAAGGTAGGTGAAGAAAAATATTTAGCCGGCACTCAATCCATCTGTAAGGTTCGACGAACGAATCACACACGTCTCGTTAGCGCGTCCGCACCAGAGTAGTGACAAGCTACGGAAATAATATCGGTTGCTCGAGTGTGTTGGGGTTTATTCTTTTTTTTATTCCTATTTAAAAAAGTTGCTTGAAATTTGACATCTGGTTGAGAAGCTTTCTTCATTAAACATGACAAAAATACTGCTGCAAAATAAATAATCAGCTTGGCAAATAACTTGTTACATTGTTTCGTTCGCCAAGTGCAAGGAGATGAAATGACTTTGCAATTTGTGTCCAGCAGCGCTCGGGCCTAAAACCAAATATTCCCCTTGTGATTAACGAAACACGCCTAATGACCGTATGGTCACCGGCAAAAAAGTCAGCCAGAAAAAGAAGAATGAACATTTCTTAAGATATTTTAACATCAAAAATTTCCAGCCTAACTGTATATAAATGATACATCTCATTTTTATCAGTTTCTTTGATGCGATTAATGCGTGTCATGTCTCGCACTTTAATTAAGGCATTTCGTGATACCTCCACAGTCACGCAACACTGAGTATTATACGAATATCATAGTTGTTCACTCATTCGATCGCAAAATCTCTTGTGTGCTCAGAAAGGGACTTGGGATCTTGATTAGTCCATCAGCTACCGGAAGGCATCAGGCTCTTAAGATGAAACATGCTTGGACAAGGAAGAAGCAACAACAAAAAAGAAACGTGAAACTTTGCAAAAATTGATGCAGTAGGTGATTGAATAAAAGTAATTTGGATTTTTCATATTATAATGTTAAAATAAATGTCTTGTATTTATTTTATTTCAAATTACCCTCTCAATTTTACGCGACTTTACAGTCCCCTTTTTTAACTTTTTCAACTTATCCCAGATTATTCAGTTCTTATTGTAGTTTGCATATTATATTATAAAATATAAAATGCAATACTTTTACGTTGATAAAATTTTAATCATTCGGGTTTAGTAATAAGAAATAAGACAAATCTTTGTGATTTGGCGAGAAGAAAATATAATGGCAATCTCTTGTAGTATTTACTCGAACGTCCAACAATGGCTTGAAGTCAGCGCATATAACTGGCCAGAGGCGAAAATGTGTCAAGTTTCTTTATCTACGCATCCTTCTTTATTTATTCAATGATCTCGACGTGCAATCGTTTCATTCATTATCGATCTTCGCGTCACATTTTCTCGTATCGTCGGAAATCGGAAATTCGCCGAAGGCTAGGAAACGCTGTTTGCCACTGGTTCAAGGATTGTTGAATCACGGCCAACAACCTGGCAGCAAATAGGAACAAATAAAGGGTTATTGTATTTACAAGAAGACTCGGACAGATTCGATGTTCTGATAAACACATTTTCGCCCCTAAAATACGCCGGAGCAATCAAACAGCCACGTGCATCATTTCATATGGAACTTGACTCAACCATGAAGTTCGTCGATCAATTTTTTCTCCGATATGAAAAGTTTTGCTCAGTGCCCACCTGGTGGTTACGGTTAAGTTGAAACAGAAGTTACCGACATTACAGATTTCTTTTAATTTTAATTAACAATCAAATTTGAATTTATTTCAACGAGGAGAGAGCGATTTTTTCACTTTTTTACACAGCAAAAAGATTGAAGTATTATTATAAATTTTTAATGAATAATAATTTCTATTTATAAATAGTTTTTGAGGTTAAGATTTTTTTCACCTTAACCTTACCAACATGTATGTTTATGTACGTATGTATAAATATACATATGGCACCATTTACCTTAGTTTTTTTTTAAACATGTTTAACATGTTCAAATCATCTAACAGATGGTTTCAATGATTCACATAAGTAACGTTTTCATAAGCGATTTATCTCGCCCTCAAGATTAGTGTTACAAAATGTTTAGAGAATATAATCAATTTGTGTAGAGATCTCGGGCTGAATGTACTGCAAACGAATATGGTGTCGCTGTTTGACGTAGCGCAAGCTGCTACACGCTCGTCCTGCTATAGCGTTTCAAACCTTTAATGGGTACGAGAGAGGTAGATGCGAGGTAGTCGTAGGTAACACGATGAGTACAGAAGCGAATAGACCTGCCTTGTGATTACGTTTCAGAGTAGATGCCACAGCCTCTAATTAGGGCTCGCGTGGCGCGCTCAAAATAGGGGTGTATCGTCAGCGAGCAAAATTGTAAGTGTCGCAAGATCAAAGGGTAAGCTAGTAACGCGATATCACCCACGCTTACTTCGGGCCCCCCCCCCTCCCAACATTCGTATTTCCGAGGATCAACGCCTTACCTCTCGCTCTTTCTGTTATTTACGTGTAGGTGTACATACATACACACGCTCTGTGCATACATAATAGAGCTTGCACTTAGCATTAGTTTGCAATCTTATTGGAAAGGAAATAACATCGCAGCAAGGTGTCAACGTCAGGCGCTAAACTTCCAGACGCAAAAGAGTCGCAGACTTCCAAGAGCTAATTTAGACGACATGCTTTATATCACATTTTCCGAGGGATCACGTTTAAGAACTAATTATTTAGCGAAAATTAATGCCACGTCGGGTAAAAAGTTACATACATCTTGAGTTGAAATTTAGTTGGAGTTAACTATTTGAAGAATGTTAGCCACAGTTTCATTTACACCAGAAGCGTTGGATGAATGGTGTATTATAAAATGAACAAAAATGAAACTCCCTTAACAATTATAACGCTGGTATAATAACTGTGTGGGGTTTAGCTAATATATCCTACTGTACCCTAGAGTGTGGCACGCAACGTGTCTACAAATGCAAAACGAAATTCGAGTCTTGCCATCTTATAAGTGGTGGATCAAAAAGGCGTCCTGCGTACCGATAGGATCGGGCTGCTGTATATACACCCTGGCAGGTTATTTACGATCAATAATTAGTGGTATCTATCGCTCCCGGCGTCAAATTTGCTCTGCTTCAAACCTCAACGACAAATGATATACCTGCGCTCTTACGTACTTCATCTGCAACGCTTCTGGCTCATCCAAATGTTTCTTTTTCGTTAGCCAAAAAAATTTGCATGTCTCTGTTTCTTATCACTTTTGAATCGTGACATTAATAGTTTTACTAAGCCATCCGACTTTTTCGTTTCTTTCTTTTTTTTTTTCATTTTTTGCATTGCGACCTAACCTGTGTGCAAACGTTATTTGTAAACTATTGTCAAAACGACGCTAGATGCGCCATGTGTCCCGATGTTAAAAACGTCAACGGAAACGGAAGTGCCAGTCAAAACTGCGTACACAAACAAGCTGCTTTACACGGTCCTAATATCATATTTACGCAACGGATACGTCAAATAATCTCTCGGAGAGTTCATCGTTTCATAGGTAAGTGTATAGAACCTCGCACACTAATGTAGTAAAATGTAATGGCAATGAGTTAATGAGACCGATGTGGGTAGGAAAATTTAGAAAGTTGAGAACTTTCATAGCAGCACTCGCTAATAATAAAGTTCTTCAAATTGTTCAAAATTTATTTACTTTTGTTTATGAGGTTGGAAAAATCCATTTTGTTATTGTACGGCGATTGTTAACAAATTAATACAATGAAATACGAGTTATCGCGAGGTTGGAAACAAATTTATGCGCCAGTGTACGTCCGCCTTCGTAAAGTAATAGTGCTTTTAAACACATTAATTTCACGCAAGAGGGCGTCACATTTTGAAACAGATATCTATCATTCATTATTTTATAGTTTCGGCCAAGGCGTTTTGTCTGACTTCTTCTTTTTTTTTTGTTCACTCTCACTCTCTTAAAGTTACCGCGTTACAAAAGATATCATTAGTCCGGATCTGCAGAAAAAAAAGTACGTCTAGAGACAGGTTTTTTTGATCGTCCTAGCCCCGATTTGCCTGATGACCGCTTCGTTATCGTTCTCCTTCACGAACAATTTGGCGATTGCTCAAGTTATAAGACCGCACGATGTTTTGTTCTGTCGGTATAATAGTGCATGTATTTGGATCACGTTCCAAGATATGTCAATATAAAGGAATTCTACGGGGGTCTCTCTGCATACCGATTCGAAGGCGGAGTTGCTTGTTATCCTAAATACACGAAATCCTTTGGAGACGCCCAAGCGACCCTTTCGTGCATCTTTTAGATAATGCTAGACATATTGACGATTGAATCGAATTCTAAAAGGATACGTCGGGTCAATTCTATACCTGCGTATCGTCCCCCGTAACAGTCGACGAAATTATAGGGAATGATTTTGGTTATAGTTTGTTTTCAGAACTTTGTCATGTTGAAACAGATTAAGTTGCCGATTATTCGCCGGCTTTTCAATAAAGTGTGTCGGATTTTATGCCATCGGGAAAAACAATCGGGGAATCGATAAAAAGTTCAAGAGAGTGAGAGAGAGAGCCAGGGCGCCGGAGAGTATGGGAAGGTAAATCGCAACGGGGAGATTGGAGCTTTATTTAGCCTGCAGAAGGAGACGACCGAGGAAACTCTTTTTATCCGTTTTGCACAGCTACTCCTTGTTCGTCATTTCATCGCAGTCACATTTTTTACTTCAACTCGACATACCAAGTCGTCACGCGGGTACTGGCAGAGGCTATAAAATATTTGCTTTGGTAATGAGGCCATGGTTGAACATAGGGGAAGTTTTGAGCGACAGATTTGAAGAGCAAATAAGGAAGAATGCTACAGAAGAGAGGGCGCGCGAAAATTATCACTACACCTTTAAAAAAGATTCGTCGTATCTGGGCTTGTTGCGATCTCTGCCTTCGTTTTTCGAGCCGTATTGCAATTTGCGTCACAGTCAATCTCATCACCGCGTGAATGAATGTTCAAAAAATTCCAATTTACAAATGTTCGAACAATTTTTTTTTCATAGACCGAAAGGTGTAATGTAAATTAAAAACTCATAAGCTGGATAGTGCGTTGTAAAAAATGTCTGAAGAGGAAATGTTGCAGTTTTTTCTCCGACTCAAAAAAGGGATGAATAAATTTAAATACGAGACGACTTAGCCTGATTGATTGGAAAAATCTCTTATTAAACACAATCAAAAGTGTGACTCAGACACTCCAAACAGCGTCGGTCGGAATGGAGCTGTGTCATTCGGATGATGTATAACTGTAAATTGGTATTACAAAAACCTCACACTCGAAACAAAAAAGAAAAAAAACGACAGAAAATACATTTCGGATATCTTTTACTTTTATCAATCCCCATATCGCACCTTCTCTCTTTGGAGAATGAAACAATGAATGTTCTTTCGTAAAGCGTTAACACGAATACCTTAACAAGCTAATCACGATATCAAATTCTTGACCTGTCAGCAAGGTATTCCAAGACGATATATCCGGGCGATCGGACGGTAGGGGGTCTGTAAGAGAAAAACTTTGGATGACCGATTATGATGAAGCGATTTTTCTGCTCTGACTTGCTACACGTGTCAAACTAACAAAGCACTTCCATTCTTTCTAGATAACTCCGAATCAACATAGACGTACACTTGAACACATCTAATTATTAAAACACGAGATCCTTTTTGTAAATATACCAGCATGAAACTTACGAAATTATTTAAAATCTCTTGAAACATTCTGAGAAATATTTGAAAAAATTTATGGTAAATTTAAATTTTATTTATTCCAAAGTGTATTCCATTTTTCTTTTGCTTTTAACGTAATCATATGTTTTAACAAATTAATCAATTAAAATCATGAAATAAACAATTAATTTATACTCCAATTATACTTATCTTAGATCGATGTACTGTTTCAATTAAGTGAGAACTTAATCGAATCTACTATATTAAAAATGATTAAAAAAAGTAAATAAATAAAAACAGTGTAGTACAAAACATAAATGTAAAAAAATGTAAAAAATTAAAAAGATATTACTTTTGGTTCGGCGGCTTTTAATTAATCCATCTTTATAATTATAAATAATTGAAACGTATGTGAGTTCACAAAGTATGATACAAGACAACGATGACTAGTAATCTCGTGCAACAGATGACAGATATTGCAAACAAGTTGTAAGTCTTAGTACACGTTATATTTTCGAGATGGGAAAGAGGCTCTAGGACGGGAATGTCTGATAGTATTTTATTATAAGATCAAGTACGGCCGGAAGATGCACGATGTCGGATGGGAGGATAGCGAATAAGAACAGCTCGATAGAACTGGTGTCCTGTAACGCAGCGGGGCATCTCTCACGGCATAATCGAACTGACATTAAAACGAATTTGGTGTGTCATACAAGCCAAACTTTGTCTTGCAACATTTTCAAAAAAGAAACTACAGCCTCTGCTTTCGGTGCAATATAAAATATAAAATACAAAATATAAAATAACAAGCCTAAGATGAGTATATTATAATTATTCATTTGTCTGGTGTATCATCCTGATCAGTTTCATTCTTCGGCAATTAAATTTTTGAATTGAATGATACATCTCACATGTGATGTAGAGCGAACGCACGTTCGTCTTAATTACTCATCGTTTTTATTACGGATATATCAATTAATTGCAACGCTCTCACGTTTGATCTCTGTTTGTTCGTTGGCGCGGACAAAGATGCTTTAAAAGGAGGCCGCCAAAGGGATCGATTCAAGGAACGGATCGAAACGCCGCTCTTCGCCACCAGCGAAACGCACTTACGTGTCCCAGGCAATTGACAATTTGTCTTATTAATTCAAATCATTGCTGGCTGCAAGTGTGCGAGCGTGTGTGCACCAACGAGCATTATGCAATTCAGGATATTAAAACCTCTGACCTTTATACCGCAACGGTCAGAAGGAATGACGTTGCCCAGTGAATCGTTCAAATGGATCACCAAACCATAAACCGCAGAGTAAAAAATGATTTTTATGGACTTCACTATATAGTATCTCATTTTTCCCAGCTTTCTGCCAGGGTGTGAAAATTCAACAGAGCCAACATTTTTATTTTTTTATTGAAATAAAACCATCTTGGAATCAAATAAAGAGGATGGACAAATTTTTTTCTCTCAAAAAATGTTTTATCAAAAAGTAACGTTCTCCTTTGTTACTTTACTCTCTTCATTTGAGTGTAAATTTCATCTGAATGACTTACTCATACTTTTGTTTCCAATAAATTGCGATCAATAAAGAAAAAGGATATCGCTGGATATCTATCCATTTGACTCGGATGCATCGCCTTGGGTGCATCTCGTAAGAATTCAACCGAACGCAAACCACGTTTATTATTTATTCACACAGTCCGAGCCAGTTATTTATACCAACAAAATAATAGCTTTTACCGACTTGGCATAAGTCATGTGTGCAGTAGCCGAGCGTAAAACAGTGTCCAACAGAATAATCACGCGTTTGTCTTAAATGCTCCTTCATTGATATCGCATCTAGCATTGAGACGTGTAAACCTCGCATTATTTAGTATTCTCTGCCGAGCACTCATTATCTGTCGTATTTTATTACGTATACACGTGTACCCCCCAACTACAATCAACTTTTTCAACTCACTCCTGCGTAGACTCGATTTAATAGTCCGCATGGTTAACGACTGCGATTTAACGCTACGATTAATGGCGGATCAATTCCCTCTGTCGCGATGATTATAAAAATGTTTATGAAGATCTTCATTGAAGATTGGGGATAAGTTGAATAAAGCGCCGTGATATAAGATAATGATGAATTTCGTTGATTCTGAAGACTGCAATTATACGAGTGAGGTTTCACAAAACATAACCGATAATTGTTGGTTCACTATAGCCAATTGGCTCCGGCAGCTACAACCGTCAAATAAACATGCTCGCCAGGGCCATTTGGAATATTAGCAGACAACGTGTAGGAGCCTGAAGTGTCAGGAGCCGTGAGCTACGATAATGACGTTTGACCACAGAATGTCACCTTTGTAATTGCCCGTGCGTACCGCGAAGTAAATAAAAGCCTTAGGAAAATTAAGAGTTGGTGAGGGTGAAAGGTTTCTTTTACGCGCACAAAAATTGCCTCGAAGGCTTGTAGAAATGAGTGGATTGTTTGTTTAGATGGATTTAATTTTATTTGATTTTTAGTGCACTTGGGTTACTATTGCATCTTAGCCATGTTTTATATTCGTGTGCACTAAGTGCATTAATAATTAGTTTTATGCTAATATTGTGCCAAAAAATTTTGGCGTTGTTGCAACAAAGTGTATCATGCTTTTTAATTTCGTGTTAAATGGACAATTCTTTCCTGTCCTAATTGTATAGGAACTTCCTGATGCTTAAATGACAGAAAATAGAAATGTTAAAAATGGAAAGAAATTTATGTAAAAGCAGCAGAGTAAATTGTGTTCACACAGCACGAAAAAATAACATAAAATTTTCTGTTAGAAGAACAAGGTTATTTTTCTCGGTGTATATCAATATAATTCGATTTTTATGCCTATATGTTTCTTCTGAAGATCGCGGAGAATCGCCCTCTGTCAGTGCATTTTAATTCTACCGTTCTGTTTTAGGGTGATGCTCACACAAACAAACAAACATTTTCTTAATTTTGATATATTAGTTAAAGATAAAGAAACGATCTTCTTCACAATAACACGGTTACATTCATTCCATGTCCAAAACTATACTGACTTGTCAACATCTAAATTAATAAGACTTGACAACAACAAAAGACAATCACAATTTCAAATCCGTATCCCCGTTCCACAGCATTTATCGATTCATTATTATTATTCTTCTTCTTTAATGTTCAGAAAGCTGAAGTAGTCTTCCTTCGTACGCCATCTACGACAGATTATGAATTGTTGTACGTCTCAACTGACTTAAACACAAATCCTGATTGACCAACTCAAATACCAAAATCGAAGTATGATTTTAATACCGAAGAGACAGGTAGCGCCATCAATGAATATTTCACGGAACTGCACACCGAAGACATCGACCACTTACCGTCTGTTGCACAGGACATTTCTCCTCGAACGGTTATATATGGCTCGTGGTACAAAGTCGAACTAGAAAGTGGGGTAACAATGATGGTGATAACAATAACGACAGTGATATCGACAACGGGATCAAGGAAACAACAGCAGCACCAGCTAAGACACGTTTTGCTAAAAGCTACGACACGCATGAAAACGAATCCCCGCCCAGAAACGCCCTCGGCGAGGCTATTGGCCAGATAGCCCCTGTGCAAGAAAAGACTAGTATGGCCGGCGAAACCCTACGAACGGTCCAATCGGGACCCTCGGCTGCGAAACAAAAGACACGCACCGAGTGCTTGAGAGGGTTGCATTGCCACTAACAAACGAACATTCCCAGAGGGTGTCAAATAGGCGACAGGGGCTAAGAAGTTAGTAGAAAGGGGATTCAAACTGCACAACTAGTACCAGAACGCAACTTTTTGATGTATTAAACCATAAGTACTACGTGACACTGAATGTTAAGTAGGCAGTGGAAATATTGCGCGTCAGAGTTACAAGCGTAATACTTTTTTTTGGTCCTCCGGTGCTTTCTGCATATTTATCATCAGTCAGAAGATCGTCTCAAGACCCGCCAGGATAAAATTTAATGAATACAAAGTTTATGACGCAACTGCATATATTGATGTATGCCGGAAAAATATGCAACTTGCAAATTGAAATTCTTGGATATCTAACATCCAGATCAAAACAAATTGTGAGTCAGATGCTTGACGTACAAATGTATGGAGGATGCAGCTACCAGATTATCAAAGAAATTGTTTTTGAGAAATTCATTTTTGGAAGAATGACCTACATGAAATTATACGCTACACTTCACAACTCACATCAGAGACAAAAATTTTTGTACAAATATATGTCAAATTCATATTTTTAAATATATCGTTACGCGCCGCGCGACCAAAATGAAACTCTATTTTTATATTACTAGTATACAGCGCGCGCTACATAGTATATTGTTTAATTTTTAAATTTTCAACTGCACATTTTCACCCGTCAAAAATAAAGCAACAAACTGTCAAAATTGAAGTGGTTACGCATGAACTTGGCCAACGGTCTAATCCGCGGCTAACTTTATGGACCGTTCAACTTGTTTAAGATGGATGAATAAAAGACGAGAAAGCGATTTTATTCACATGCAACAAACACACCCATTCCAAAAGCAGACTGACATGTCAACATCTCAACATTAACATGACAACATGAAACATTTGACGATTGCTACATTTGTAATTGAACCTTCGGCTTCGCGACCAGCAGCATACAACAATATTTTTTAAATAAAATTTATTATTATTTATTTCAGATATACCCCCCGGTATGCACTCATTTTACCAATTTACAGAATTTAAGTGTTTACGTATTTACGTATTTACAGAGATTAACTATATAGGGTCACCTGGGGTAATAACATCCCGAATAACTTTTATGAGTTTTGAAATTAATGTGTTAACTATTGATAGATGATAAACTTGTACAGAAAATAAAATATTCCGAATAAATTGAATTTAAATAAAAAAATCAGGTCACACTTTACCCCGTGTGTCACAATTACCCCAGGTGACCCTACAAAATAAATGAAATGTAACATAAATTAAATTTAAAAAGAACATATGAATATATAATTTTACAGGCGACTATTGACAAGATTTTTGAAAACAGTATATTTTTATAAAAGATAAGGAAAAGTCATTTCTGGAAGAGAAGTTTGAATTTGCTGATCTAAAAATATCAGGAACGGTATTATTAAATGCATACAGGGAAAAAAAAGAGGACTTCAGAGGTCCGTAATAGTGCGTCTGTTGCACTCAACAGTGGTAGGTCCGACGCACTTGAAGTGGAACTTTGATGCCCGCTCCTAGATCAGGAGATGCACGTGAATGAAAACAATTTTTGGCAAAAATTGGTGTAAATAAATAAATTTAACAATTATTTACACTTGACATTGTTGGTATATTAACCGGGTGTAGTATTTTATTTATACGTCAGTCGCAATGAAAAATTTTAATAATACAAAAATTTATTATAACCTAAAAGAGGTTAACATCACTTTCGATGTACGATAAAATGTTGACTTCGGAACTGTGGTGTCCGCGCACAGGGCGTCAGAACTACCAAAATGAGTCGTCCGATAACCGCAATATCGCAAGTGCGTCAGATGTCCGCAACGGAGGACGTCTGCAGTCCTCCTTTTTTCCGTATAAAAATTTCTAAAATAGTTGGTTTACAATTTATACAAGTTATTGCCGCTTTTTAAATAATTTATAAATGAAATTTATGTATTAGAATATATACGATAATATTTTAAATATATAAAATATACGTGAAACATTTTTTGAAATATATTTTTCTCGTGTGTGAATGCAACAAAATAAAGCTACTAATGTAAGTAATGAAAACTAATGCAAACTAATGCAAAAAATGTAAAACTACACACCGCGTCGTGTAACTTCAAAAAAAGAAAAATCGTCCCATATACCGAAATTGTAGCATTACCATACATTTTATGTAACTCTATATAAAAATTGTAAAATTACAACTTATATTGTAACTTTACATCAAAACTATAAACTTATATCCGTAGGACACAACTCTCTTGTGAGAGAATATTAAGGTTCGTAACACTCTCTAGCGGTATTTTAATGAAATCGACGAATAAGTTAAGATTTTAATAAGCTATCTTTAATTTTGTTTCATTTTTTGTGATGATGAAAAATAATAAACTTTAGTACGACGAGAGTATATGCAACTATATCGGAGAATGAATGATACAGTACTCATATAAGCATACACCGAGGCAGGGTGTGAAAATCAATTTGATAGACGAGCGAACGCGTGCTGAATTACCTCTACGTGACGTCCGCCTGTTTTGCCATTTTCCCATTATTACTGACGAGACCATTCCACTTCGTGGATGCATAGCGTATATTCCATAGCGTGGCCTATAGGTGAACGAGCTTGGTGCTTTACTTGTGATCCTAAGCACGTCCAGACTCTGCTCGGACAATTTCAAGAGCCCATTCGTCGCAATTAATCACAATGAAAGACCAAAATTTCAATCCCGTTTTATTCATTCGAAAATTTGCTCTTTCTATTTTGCACATCTTTCTTCAAAATCGATCATTTTTTTCCTCCAAAATTTTGTGGCTCACTCTAATGTCTTTGTTTGAAATGTGTATACTTTTTTCCAAAACCATTTTTTCAAGCTCGCAAACAATGGATATAATATGATATACACAAGATGTATTTGACGGATCGAAAATCTGAAGACCACCACGAGAAACGTCTCAAATGATCTCGAGAAATGATTTTATCATGTCAAATCCGATATAATCTTAAATCAGAAGGTTTTAATTAAATCAATCCAGAGTTAAGAATCACTCTCGCGTCTCAGATGAACAAATGTTACTTTCAAATTTTCATATATATTCCAGGGGATTGTCGCGCCCAGATAGGTTACAGTTCGATATTAAAATTCGAAAAGCCCGTTGATTTATTCCATCAATTGGAATGTTTCACGAAAAAGGAAACATGATATGACACTCGATGGATATTTGTATCCAATCCAGTGTGCCATACAGAGAACACTCATGTGCGACGCAAATGTAACTCTCAACTGTTATGTCATCTGTCAGACGCGAGAGAGCCCAACTTGTATTCCGATTTAATGACGGATTTCCAAAAAGTGTCTTCGTTAAAAGTCCGCGATGTCAAAATTAAATTGTCGGTTAATCTAACGCGCATGATATAATCCTTGTTGGAACAAGGCACTAATCCGGACACAAATCCTGACGAGTGTCGCAGAGTCCCGAGAGAGTCTGCGACGGATTACAACTCGTACCAAATTAACCCGTGTCTTCAGCACTCCCTTTGCATACTATCCGAGTCACTGTAACACAACATTTAAATTTTCTCGTAAATGAATAAATAAATGAATAAAATATTCATTCAATAAAATTAACTTCGAGATCAACTCGATACCTGGATTAAAAATATATTAGCAATAAAATGTGATCTCAATAAATGTTTAATGAACAAACAACAATGATTTTTCAAAAAAGTTTACTAATATATTATTTATTAATACGAAGCGTATTAAAATACGATTTTTTCTATATTAAAGATAAAATATTATTTTACAATAAATATAAAAAATTAATAGTCAATGGGGAAGAGAGTTGAGGAGGAGGAGTTAGTGTGCAAAATAAAAAAAATCTTGAAACTTGTATAAAATATATTATAAAAAAATAAGTTCCAAAGAAGCGTCATCTGTCTTCGATCATTGATTGAACTCAGCGTGGGCAAAGTTGACAATTTTATTATAACGCGGGTGTGTGTTGTAGTTGGCTCCCTTGTCAGCGACATCGTTAGATAATCATTTTGTAGCAATTAATAAAACTGATCATATCACCCTGCACATGTGACGAGTCTCGTTTTCCGAGTCGAGCCTCTTTTTCGCCAACAAAATGGCGTTTATACGTGGAAGGGTGGTTCATAGTCATCTCTCCAACCCTCGTGACGAACCCTACGAATAGCAGCGTTACGCAATCGTATACATAACCCAAGATCTGGAGGGTCGTCGGAAATGGGGCATTGTCGTGTCGCCATGTGTCGCTAATGCGACACCCATGGGGGTCATTTCTATTCTATTTCCCTTTCATGGGGTGTGTCTTATTCATCCTCCGCGTTATCGCTTATGGTAAACGCATCATGGAGGCCCCACAAGAGCACTGTAGATTGACGTAAAATCAATGAATAAAGTCAATGGGTTTTCTTGCTACCGAGGAGGGAATATTCGACTTTGCTTTTTCGGCTCTGAACACATTCAAGTACCTATTACTTCGTTAGTGTGCGATTCCATTACAATTGATACACTCCACTTTCTCGTCGTCATGTTGTTTTATACAATTTTTGATTCTACAAATCTATAAAAATTGTTAAATATATAATTATGAATTGATTTATTAATTATTTTTCATTTTTTTTTCTCTCAATTTTTACATTTTTAATTATCATTATTATTATTATTATTATCATTATTATATCTCCTTTTTGAAAATAATATTATGTTTAAAAACTTGAATTACAAACTGTGACGATAGTAATTTGTACTGTAATTTTTTGTTGTGGAAATAAAACGTATAAACGAAAAATGTTCTGGTGTATAGATTTTTGGTCGTCGGAAACTGGTGAATGATAAGCAAAATGTTGCTACTGCGACGACAGGAGCACAGAGAGAGGAGCTCGTTCATTTGTTTGTCATTTCCTCAACAACTAGTGGAAACAAAGGGCGAACGCAAATCTAAAACACAAAAAGCAGCGTTGAAGCCCCGAGTCGCCTGATGAGACGCCGTTGTTGACAGAAAAAAATAGAGTTCAAGAATTACCTGTTCGGAAAAGACCATTCTACCATCGTTTCCGTTTAAACTTGAATTGCGAGATAAATTGATCATCTTTATCGAACTTTTTTTTTACTTTTTCATTGCTATATCAATTGTAAAACAACAATTACAAAACTTCGTAATTGTTTGCAAAATTATTTTTTGTAAATTTTAAGTTTCATTTTGTAAAGTATAGATTTTGGTCAAACGTAAATGAAATTGTTGTATTATCATTTCTGCACGAAGTTTAATAAAATGAAAAAAAAGGAATAAAATAAAGATGAAGTAAATATTTTGTACGAGTGTAAAATCAATTTCGATAAAAATTATATAAGAACCATATAAATTAAATATAATGGAACGTTGGCAAATGTGCGTTCGACAGACTTTTCTAAAGATACATTGAGTACGAAATTGTATGGGCTTTGAAATGTTTATGGGAATGCAGGCATTAGAAATAAGTTGGTTCGCAAAAACCTTCCATTTTTTGTGAATAAGCTATCTACGTGACCAAAATCTCTAATGAATCTGCAAAAGAATCTAATTTCAATGACTGGTTGCGAATCAGAAACATCGCTTTACAAAAATGTGTGAATAAAAAAGTTTAAATTCATCGTTGCCGGGATTACAAAATTAGATGTAACAAATTTGTACCGCGTAGTGTAAAATGAGACATAGCGAGAGGGCACAATGGCGTGCGACGTACGATATGTATCAAATTATGCTCATAATAGAAAATGGCGGGCAACTTTACACCAACCAGGTGTTGGTCTTTGTAGAATGAGAAATACACATGCAGTGAGAATAATATAACAATGAATTATAATGCGTCCTAGCCGCAGAATAATAGCTGCACAATGACACGCCGCAATACAAAAGGTGTTGCTTTAATGGGAATCCACTTACAATGTTACGTTCTAACCATTTTCCGATCTCGCCCAAATGCGAGATAAAGCACGCGCTTTTGCCAGTGTCAAAAAGCGTCTACAGATCTGATACACGATACGACCGAAAATCAAGAATTTCAAAACGTATAGTAAGACCAAAACTAATTGTTCAAACATTCCATACAAAAGTTGTGCGATCTCAAATTTGTGGGCTTCATCAAAATTTGTCACACATTTGTAAATACAAAACAAATTCATTTGAACATATTATATTGTTTTCATTCCAATTAAATTTTACTAAAAATCTTCATAAAAAATCTTTAAATACAAAAAAAGTTCTTCCGCGTCCAAAAAATTTTTTGCGTTAAGATTTTTTGTATATTTTGTTATCTTATGTAAAGTATGAAATTTTATTGTTTTTATCTTTCGCTTGTTTGAAAAAAAATGTGTTCTTTTTTATTCACGTTCCTGAAAGAGATTTACAAAAAAAAAAAAACATTCTGCAGTATACAAAAAGTATGGATTTACACATTTAAGGAAGCATATTGGTGCGCAAATCAAAATGCAGTCGTCCTCGAAAGGGCCCTTCAAAAGCTGAGGACTCTTTGCTGTTATAGTCATGAGCACTTCTCGCCACTCGACAAATCAGTCACTAATTGCATTCGTGACATTCTCCATGGCTAACAAACTGCGCTTTTATTCGAAAACTTGTTAGTTTTTGGTTGAAATCAGCGTTGCGTTGGAATTAGTGGCTTTTTTACAAATGAATTAACAATTATGATGTTAAATTTTTGATGAATTTAATGCTGAATCTTCTTTTTAAAACATGAACAATTTTGTTTGAACAAAATCATTCTAACGCTTCTGATTTTATAATTATTTTATTATTGATTTTTAGAAACTATATGAATTAATAATTCACTGACACGTGATATATTCAAAACAGTGAGCATTATGATTATGTGATTCCATAAAATGCAAAGCTTCTTATGATCACGACGGAAACAGTCCTTCAGCCTCGTTTCTTCGAAGAAACGACGATACTAATGAATAATCATGAAATATCTTACGTTGTGTTTAAGCACTTATGAGATGATTCTTACTCTTATCAACTACCAAGGAAAATTTGAATGAAAATTGAACAAAAAAAATTTGTATTCAAATTTGTGCCGATTAATTTTCGTTTATAATTTTACATAAATTCTCATCGTATCATTGTTAAAAATAGTTAAAAATTACTCAATAGAAAATCTCACATCTGTTTGCATGTTTATTTTGTTAAATATTTGGATTTAATTATACGGCAGGATAAAAACGATTGAAAGTATAAAATCTTTTTTGCTAGCGACTTTTCTGTCAGTTTCACACTCATCTGCGTCGAGCAACCATATATACGGTAGCCTTTATATACCCCTCTTATAGAAACGCGACATCACCATGGTTACAACACCGAGCCAAAGGGGGACGACAAAATGGAGTGGTATGATGTTCTGTTACATAAAAACGCAAAAAAAAGAAGATGAAATACGCGCTTTTTAACACATAAGACTTGATTATATAACATCCAAAATGAAAATTTTTAATCAAAGACGAAAAAAGTAAAATGAATCTCAAATATCAATTAAAACTCAAATATCATTTTGATTAAATGCTATCAGCAACATTTTGTATTTTAATTTTTTCAATACTAAAAATGTTAAATGTCAAAACTTGGTCTGAAACTTTTATACGAAAAGAAAAATTGTATGAGATGCGATGAACATTCAGAAGATTAAGAGTTGGCAAAATGTTTTACAAAATTTCATAAACAAAAAGGCAGGTTGAAAAGTTTTTAGAATAAAATTATATGAGATGCAAAGTTGTAGCTGCAAGAAGGAAGTGGGAGGATGTAGCAAACGCAGAGAGAGGATAAGAGGACGTGAGATTGGGAGATGTGTTATAGACGCATCTCTCGGATTACCTCGCCTAACGAGCTCCGCGACGTTCATTTGTCTTATCCGGCGCTGTTGCTTATACGACGGCAGCTGCTGAAATGATTAATTCAGCGTGGGGGACGCAACGTCTGCGACACAAGAGAAAGCTGAGTAAACGCGACTTGTATCTCGCTTGCGACGATGCGCTGTGCACATAACGATTAAACGCGTGTCAACGTACGTACAAACATAATTAACACCGAGAGCGACAAGTGCCGCCGAGGATTCCAAGAAAATACGATCATCATTTGCATTACAAGTGATACCGGAGGAAAACTCGTCTGCCATTTCGGATCCTCGTTCAGCTTTGCGCCGGGTAAACAACGACGTCACTTTTAATGAGATGCCGCCGACGGAAAATTGCAGAAAAATACCTGCAATCAAAATTACCTATTCAAATGATTCAATATTTTACCGCGCGCCTTTTTATTTCAAAAAAAAGAAGAAGGAATAGAAAAAAAACAGAACTTGAACATTCTCTGACGTCAAGAGGTTTTAAATATATTCAATTTTTTGTGTCAATATCTTGTCGAACAAAAAATGGAAAATAATCATTGATTAAATTTAATTTGATGAAACAAGAGTTGGATTAAAACTTTCCTGGATGATGTTATGGCGTGTGGATGATCGGTGGAAAGAGTTCAAAAAAAGTAATGGCAAATTTTAATTGTATTCGCACGATCGTTCTTAGTTTGCTGCATGTAGACAAAACGTGGATCGAATTTCGAATCGCTGCGCGCGTTTGCGCAAACTATTCGACAGAAAGCTCCGCCTTGTACTGCCTTTTGTTTAATCCAGACACAACGCCCACGGCATATGTCGTGTGACTGTACGTGCAAAATGGACAATACTCATATGTCTGTGTGATAACCAGCACCCCCGCCCCTTCGTCGCTCTGATCCTTTGACTTATGACGAGACATATTTTGCTCACAATCTCACAACATTTCTAAGCTCGGAAACAATGCCGATCCAGCACGACAGGGTATGGCTGCTCGAAGTACACCGTACCAGACGAGAACACCTGGGTTATTACAAAAATAAATTTTATTCTAAAAAAACAGTTATTTATACATTATAAAATTATATGAGATGTGAAAAAAAAGCTCAACTGGAGTTTTAGCCAGTGAGTCAGTTGTACGACTGGCCGAAGTGAAGGACTTTGCTAGGAAGTCCGTTTACAACGCCGTTAGTCTTCTTGTGCACCGCGTCAATTACTTGGTTGCCATATTTAACCGTGCTGCTAATCGAACCTAGCCAGGATGATACGATGCTCTTAGTAGGCGACTTGTCGGGCGATGGCGTATCTAGAAAAAAAAACAGTATGAAAACGTTATCCCTTGTAGTTTTTTTCTTTCTTTCGTATGATACAATATTGAAATAATACCTATGATATATTGTAGGATGACTTCGTTCACAAGAGCTGGAGATTCTTGATGTGGAAAATGTTTAGCACCGTTTATGATTTTCACCCGACTCTTTTCGACGAACTCCGAACTTCTGACTATTGTTTCCAAAGAAACGTTTCGGTCCATGTTGCCTACTATTAGCAAAGTTTTTACGTTTATTGCGTTCTGAGGGGCGCTGTTCAGTCGATTGTAGGGCAAATTTCGGTAATAATTGATGGGCCCGGTCCAATCTTCTATTAAGACAAGTAAATTCAAAAGTCAATTTTCAAGAAATCGAAAAAATTGTTTGAAAAAAGTTTCAAAAATGTTACCTTTGCGGCTGAACATATACTTGTAAGCTTCCAAATAACTTTTATTTTGGCTGTTAGAATTTTTGAGCAAATGGTTGAATGTGTCGCTTATCACTGAAAGATCTTCCTTCATCACATCTATCTCTGGTAAAAATGGCAATCGACTGAAGTGGAACCACCTGTATAACAAAAACGTTTCGTTTGTTTTTTTTTCCTCTATATATTACTACCCAAGCATTAGAAACATATATGGCTACATGTATACTGCATATATGGAACATACGTAAATATACATAAAGATTCATATATGCGCCATATATGTTTGTTTTTGATTGAATATGAAAAATCATAAGCAAAAAAAGAAACCAACTTGTTGTCAAAAGTGGTATTTCTATTTGTCTCATTCCAGAATAGATTAGGATGAGGACAGGATATGCATACGAGTTTGCAGACCAAATCTTCATACATGGCTGTCAAATACCAAGCTAAAATGCCACCCAAATCATGGCCAATCACGATACATTTTTTCGCCCCAAGAGCGTGGACGAATTCCTTCAGCTCTTCAACCAAAGTTTCTATCCTGTACGAACTTGTGTTTGTCGGTTTCTCACTATCACCGAACCCCTTTAGGTCCAATGCAACTACTCTGTAAAAAGGTGATTTGGGAAAACAAAAAAACAAAATTACTTCATTGTTTTAAACAAACTTTTGTTATACATTTCTTATGTGAGTTTTAAAGTTTCGAGATTTTGTGTACCTAAAATGTTCAGAAAGTACCGGTAGCTGCTCCCTCCATGATAGCCAACAGTCAGGGAATCCATGCAAAAGTAATAATAGTGGGCTATCCGGATTGCCAGCAGTCACATAATGAAATTTTACTCCCTTCAAAACAAAAAGATTTTTTTATTAATGATTTTTATGGCAAGTTTAATTATTTTCAAGTTACATATATATGAAATATGTAGCCATATATAAGCAGGTATATATGTAGCCATTGTGTTTTATGTATATAAACATATATGGTATCATATACAGGGTGGTTCAAAAGTCCCGAAACGGTTTTTAGTACTTCTCGAGATATTGTGTATGTCACATATATGTAACATATATGTTTCATATATGTTACATATATGACACATATATGTTACATATATGACACATATATGATACATATATGGTACCACGTATGTTTTCATATATACAATTGCATTTGCTGCATACAAGTTTTTGAAATTAAAATACAACGGAATTGAAAATGAATACACAATTATATTCGATCGTAAAAATGTTTGCTTCAATCTTTTCATTTCCTTAATTACACTATGTGTATGCAGAATGTTTTGATGAATTTATCTTTGATTTATTGCAATTTTTGAACAATAAAATCTGCGGGCGTTGTTAATTATTTCATAATGAAATAGATAAAACGAATCAATAATGATAACTTTAATTATTTCATTAATTATTTTTATGTGTTCACTATACGAAGTTTTCCATAATATATAATTTGTTCAATTATATAAACAATTGACGTGAAAGAAGTTATCCCAGATTTGAAAATATTTAATTCATTATTATACATCATTTTATATATAACAAAAAAATTTTAAAAACCGATCGAACTTTAATTTTTCTTCGTGTAATGACTCATTTATACTGCCAAATTAGAAAATATGCATTATTATTGTACGTTCCAAAACAAAAATCAAAATTGCTGAAACTCAGAAATATGAAATTGTTTGTGTATGAAGTTGTATTCAAGAACGAAACGAATGACCCGAAGATTTAATGGTAGATAAAAACACTTGCCTTCAATTTGATAAAAGAATGTTTTCCTAAAGTGTCTTCGACCAGGCAGGCCGGCGGTTTATCCCGTTGTCGTAAATTGAAAAACGTTTTGGGGTTCCAGGCCCATTTGACGAAGCGCATCGTTATCATCGTCACGCCATAGACGAAGGTGAAAAAGTGTAACCTGATCACTTCCCATGTCGACACTCGCACAATTCTTGTCATTGCCCCGGCTCCGTTTTTCGTTTCTCTCTTCTATTTCGACCGCGCCGACACTCCGTATGTTAAGGCGTTGACAATTAAACAGCATGCACTGACGATTTTCTCTTATGCACAATATCCTTCGCACGTATTCACTTTGTCACCGAAACATTGATTACGGTACATTTATCTCAGCGGCTCGGTTCACAAATTACGTCACCAGAAATGTGCCCGCGTAAATAAAGCTCAAGAGTGTATTCATTTTAACTGATGTTGAGTCATTAATACATAGACTATAATATATACTTTCAGGGTTCCCTCGGACTATGGACCTTAAATTTGTCAGACCACTTGTGCATTCTGCTATAGTACTATTAGTTTGACATTTATTTTATTCAAGAACAATTTCTAATGTACTTAATGATTAATTTATTTGTTATCGGAAAAAAAAATTAATGAGTAACTTTTTTTGTATTCTTCGTCACGAAGAAAATTAAGGACAAGGATTTTCTCGACAGGTAATTGTGATCATTCATAATTTGTTACATGCAAAATAATTTTAGATGACAATAAAAACAATCCGAATAAATAAAAGTTGTAAATATTATTTGAGGTTATGATGATTTTAGAAGTTGGTACCACTGCCATTTTAACTCTGAATGACGCAAAGTCGGCAAATCCTTGATACAAAAATTTATTTTCACTAATTGTATTTACAATATTTTGATGAATGTTTATAATGAAATGTAATTTTAATTTATTTTTCAATTTTTTGTTCAGTTGTGAAGAATGATGAATACTTTTGAAAATGAGCGCTTCATATTTTACTGTTGTCAGTCCTGTTATTTTGAACTGACAAAATTCAAATATGAAAATAATATTGTGCGTTATTTTGATAAAATGAAAAGTAAAAAAATTTTAATATAAAATTTGTAACTAATAATTTCTAAAACTTTGTTCGACATGCTGTTAGACAATTTTTTTTGGCAACATCAGAGTATCCTATGTTTGAATCTTTGTTTCCTTCTTCCTGTAAATTGAAAATTGTATAAGAAAAAAAATTTTCAACCAACGTTATTGTTAACAAACAAATGTACAAACAAGAAAACTCACTTTCCAAAATTTTCGCAGTCTTCAATGGTATCTGGAAGAACACAATTTCTGGTTTCTGGTAATAAAAGGCACAAAATTCCACTGACCAGTATCAGTAATCCAAAAATCAATGGCGGCAACCAACGTTCTATGTGATTCTTAAAAGTACAAAATTAAGATCAATTAAATGTTTACATCCAGTATATAATGATGATATAATGATAATGTAATTGAACAAAAATTGAATGGAATTAATTTACCATAGTGGCGATGAATGGTGCAATCATGCTTCCGACTCTGGCGCAAATACTTCCGGTGCCAACGCCGATGTTTCTAACGACAGTAGGGAAAACTTCGGTGCTGTACAAATAAATTGTTGGAAAAATGATGACCATGGCCGCGAGACTCAACGACGCCAGACAAACTTGTCCAATCGGATCAGTTACGACAATTAGCAGTAACAAACTTAAACTGCACACAATACTTCCGCCCATTAAAATTTTCAAACGAGAAACTCGCGATATCAAAAACAGTACGATTAGTGTCCCAGGCAATTCCATGGCAGCTACAAACAAAACAATTATGTTTTTTGCAATTATATTTTCGTCAGTCATAATTCAAGCGAGGAAAAAATTTTGGATGAAATAAATTAAAAGTAACTTTGATGAAATAAAGTTCAAATTTTGAAAAACAAAATTGTTTTAAAAAATAGGACAATTACCAGACGCAGCGACATTGATAAAAATGTTTCCATGTAAGAAGCCGATATACTGAGCTAAACCGAAGAACACGGTGCCAGCCGCGAACCAGTTAAAGATGATACAAATGCTCTTCATTCTCATGTACGGAGTTCTGAATAAATGTGTGATATTGTGTTTCACGTTTTTCTTCCCTTCTTGGTTTTCGTGTTGGTGTATAGCGGCAGTCACATATTCCGTGGGCACACGATTTTTTTCAGCAGCGTTTAGCAAAATTGCCTTCGCTTCTTCTGTCCGACCAACCGTCAATAACCATCTGGGAGACTCTGGCACGACCCTGAAAGATTCATCTTTCAATTTATACTCGAAAACTAATCAACGAAATTTCGTAACCAATCTAAAAACTAACAATATGTAAAAATATTATTTATAAATGTCAACTTACCAGTAATAGGTGAGTAAAAATATAGGCGGTATCGAAACAGCCATCTGAAATCCGTACCAAGTTTTCGTCAAGTACGAAATCAACGGATTTAATAAATGGCCCAATATAAACGGCACGTGAAACAAAACTGACAAAGTGGAACGCCACTTGACTCCAACAATTTCCATCACTGGAAAAACAATTAACGTGTGGACGTTAATGAACAATTAATCAAAACAAAAACGTTTCGAATGACTTTGAAATGATTAAAAAAAAACATTTGAAACTGATTTATGTTACCTATAACGAAACTAATTAACATCGTTCCTCCGGTTGCAAGGGCAGCGATGAATTTCAAAACCAAAAACAATTCATACCAAGGTACGAATGCGCTCAACAGACCAGTCGCCGATTGTAAAACCACCGCTGTCATCAGTGGGATTTTGCGACCAATCCTAAAAAGGTATTTAAATATTTTATAATTTTTTATAACAATTTTTTCAATTTTTATAAAAAAAAATTTAATAAGTTATGTAAAAAATATTTAAAAAGATATGTTTACCTATCAGCCATTGTGCTGAAGACCATGTTTCCAATTAAAATTCCAAACATTGTGCATAATTGTGCTAGATTTGCCAATTGTTCCCTGCTGCATACAAGGTCCCACTGAAAGCAGAGAAAAATTGAGGCATGAATAATAAATTAAAATGTATGGCATGTATTTCTTTGCTTATTATGTATCTTTTGGACTATTTATATGATATTTATATTTGTGATATATTGTTAATGATCGAACCTGAGTTATTATCGTTTCCTTAAAAATGCTACGATCGTATTTAAATTGGGTGCATGCTTCATAAGTATCATTTCCCACGTTGACATCGCATCTTTTAAACATTGACTCGTTGGTTGCGGAAGGTGGAGAGATACATGTGAAATTAACCGGCGGAGCTAAGAATGTGATTGAAAGTTGATGCCAGGCGACCGGAAACTTCACCAGAGATAAGGCCACTGTAATGACTACGTGCCATGGGCCAAAGCTGCCCATCGCTCTCTGTACCACGTCCATCGTGTCTTTACCTGTTACAAAATTCAACCATTAATTTTATAAAACATCATTTCCATCGCACCAAAATGAAGATTGAACAACGTTTCAATGAAACAAAAAAGTTACAGGTAAAATAAAAAAATGGAAAAAATTATTGTAAAGTTCAACTATCGAATTGCATCGTTATACAATAATACAATTTTCGTACAATAATAAACTCATGCTGATTTTGGTTTGTAAAAAGTCGTGATTATATAAAAAAAATTGAGTAATAATAAAAAAAAAAGCTGAATATCGATGGTCATTTTTGTTTTCGCAATGTCATAATTGGAGCGATTGATTGATTGAGTTAATAGGCGACAATTAATTTTTCAAGGGAAAAATAAAAAGTGGCTCGATTAATTACAATCAGCGCCACATAAACGCCGATTACAAAAGCGTGTTCAATTCAACGGAAGCATTTGCTAATCGAGTCCTGCGTTTGACTGTGACGGTTCGTGAGCGGATCATTTTACTTGTCGAGCAATATTCTTTTTTAGTCAGTCGCATGAAAAGGCTGATCTGAACGTTTGACGAGCATAACAACGTTATTACGTTACATAAACGAAGATCCACATTGCGTATATTGCATGTTTTATTAACACGAATTTTTAATACACCTCGTTAGCTTTTGAATTCA
Source organism: Trissolcus japonicus (assembly GCA_030522925.1). Classification (NCBI taxonomy): domain Eukaryota; kingdom Metazoa; phylum Arthropoda; class Insecta; order Hymenoptera; family Scelionidae; genus Trissolcus; species Trissolcus japonicus. The sequence continues at coordinate 127,372 of JAPYZS010000226.1, read as the reverse complement.
ACTTCTTTGTATTTGCATCGTGCGATTTTTTTTTCGCGCAGAAATAACTTTGGAATAATGTTCACGTCCCAGTGTCAATTTTTCATTTCGCAAGTCAGAGAAAAAAAATCAATTACCCAGATGAAATTTTGTGAACGCGCAGGGAAACATTACTCGCTAGCTCGTTAAAAAAATATCAACAATCGATCAGAGCTTCGCATTTACATGAGTAATGAATATTTTATTTCACATTGTTTTTTTTACTCTCCTCATCAGCGCAGTTTCTTAGGAAATATTTTCCAGGTGATATTTCTTCGAAAGAAGAAATTAACCTGCAGCTGCACCGAACTTTACGGGCACTTCAACAAACTCGTACGACCACGGAGTTCTGGCGAGACCGACTCTCACTCACGTGCGCAATTAAATTCTTCAGAATGAGTAACCCAATTATCCGTTCAAATAATTTTGGTTCGATCCGTCATTGATCGATGAGATAATTTTTTGTCGTAGATTCATCTTATATACATCAAGAATTGAAAAAAAAAATTACCTTGAATTTCAATTTCAACTTTAAATAACAATAAGGTTTCGATTTTATAAACTAGAATTTTTATACAGAATATAAAGATTGCGATAAACGCTACGTACGTAGTCAGAGAAATTGATTATAGTACGGAGTCTATATAATGGTCTCAGCACAAAAAAAAATTTAATTTTTATAACATTGCGCAAACGTATTTAACGACGGGTAACGAATAAATAATAATTTATGAAAATTATTGTAAAACAAAAATAAATCTTAAACAAGTCTTAAACCGTTGCATAAATCTGTAGCTGTGAGGAAAAAACAGTTAAGTACTTTTTTGTATATTTAAGTTAAAAACATATTTTACATTGTTTTTTTTTCTACTTCTATAAGACGAACTCAAAAAAGAGTTGCTATGAGGATTAAAATACTATAATTCACAAGTTCCAACATTATTCAGAACTTTAATTTTGTTTAAAAATATGTTAAATATTTTATTTTTTAATGTTTTCAAATGGTAGTTAATCACAGAAATTTTACATTAATTATTAAAACATCAAGTTAATTAGACGTTAATAAACGAAGAAATGTGAAAAGGTGATATGTCACACAAAAAGTGCCTGACACGTAAGAAATGCACATCGATATTCAGCATTCTGATGCAACGCAAAATGCAAACCAGAATTTTTGTTAGACATAACGGGACCCAAGCTAAATTATTAGCCAGGAAGAAAAGCTAAGAGAAATTGCGAGAGCTCGATACCGGCACAATTTCGGCATTGACAGTTCAGACAACTGTGGGATCAAACAGAATCAGGTGCAACTTATCCTAAAAAAGTGAAAAAAAAAACATGAAATAAAAATGCGAACGATTTTTTAACGCTATGTAATTTTGTGCAAACCATAAGCCACGTGCAAAGTGAAAGTCGATGAACTTGCACATATTCTCAAGGTATATATTTAAAGCGTTCGCTGATGCAACGTGCGGATTAAAATTAGATGCACGTTGCATTTCAAATTTGAATTTTCAAAGCCGGCTCACCCTTCTCCTGTTCGCCAGTCATTGCGCAGTGCCTCCGGTTACCATTTGTTGTCAACAATTGTTATTTCAAAATTATTGGACGCAGAATCGATCGATGCAATCATTCACAATCGACTCGCTCGCCGCATCATCGCGACCCGCTTGTCCAACAAACTCGAATCAACTGAGTCTAAAGCGCGCGAGATTCTTGGCTCTGTTTTACAGATTAAACGCGGATCAACGTCCGTGCACGCCGCTACTTCGCTCCAGTGTAGACGCGCACGCTGGCACGCTTTTTCTTATGTACATCAAGACGGTGGACCTCCGGTTGCATATTTTACTGCACGTCATAATTTTAATTTCATTTTTTTAATTCATCTTTTTTAATTTAATTTTTCATTTTCGTTTTTAACTTTGTCGTTTGATATAAACAATCAGCGGTTGTTCTATTGTTCGCTGTTACAATAAAAATTTCAAATTTCGAAGACATCTAAAATTGTAACTACAAAGCTTATGCAAATTCCGACGATGTTAATACAATTAGATTTCCTGTTTGCAAATCACACGTTTTAATAAATTATTACTTAACCGAGTCGAGTTTTTTATTAAGAATGAACAAATCGTTTCTTTGGTATTTCCAGGTGGATCTAGATTTTTATCATAGTATTGACTTAGGTTTTATCTACAGTTATCAGATATATTGGCGGCAATCAGAAAAAAATTTGCTAAGTGATAGAAAGTGATTAATGAGAATCCATAATGACATTTACATCATGAAATTGTATTTTTAGATTTTATTTAGGTTGGATCTACATATCTGAGTCTCGTAGTCTGAAACTTTTTTTGCGTGCTTTTATTTGAATAATTTCTTTAATGCAAATATGAAATTGACATTTAATTACACATACATTTTTTCATCTTCATTATTTATTACGTTTTCAGTCAATAATTTAACATCGAATTATGTATCTACATGCTTGGTCGGAATGTCTAGAATATACTCTCGGAGTTTAGATTTTATTCAACAACAAAAAATTAAGTTCAACGAAGTCCGACGGTCAGTTTTTCTTCACGTTTTTCTCATAAAGTTCGCCAGTTTTGCTGAAGCGTTATTTGGTGTACCATCCGTGTCTTCTCGTTTACGCTTTTTTGTTTCGGGCTCTGCGTTGCTTTTGTCCGACACTTTTGCCCCGACCTCCTTTTCCTTGAACATATTCAAAGCAACTTTTGTTAACTCGGCAACGGTCAGTCCCGGATTTTCAGCCTCCAAGCTGGGCCGATTTTTGCTGAACCACATGGCAAATGTTTCTTTGGACGCTGGTTCTTTTCCTTTCTCCACGATATTTTCTTTTGAAACTCTGTCTTCCTTGTTGACCGTTGGCGAGACGGAAATTCGACTATCCAATGCAGCTAAGCCTGAAAAAAAAGGAGTTCTCATTGTAGTCTTTTATTTTCATATCTTGTAGATTTCATCAAGATATTTGATTACCTCCAACTTTTGGAGAATTTTTAGATTTTAAAAACGGGTTGCTTCGTCGCGAGTTTATCAAAGGCAAGGGTTTGAGCTCGAAGCTCTCCTTTTTGGCAACAGGCGTGAGGTCAAGCTGACCTACGTTGAAATCCTTGTCGCTGTCAGCTTTCGAAAAGTCATCAAACATCTCGGCATCCTCGTCGTCCTTTCGATTTTCTTCTAACCTCTGGCTGTACTTGCTCTCAGCGATGGTCTGCAACTTCTTGACCAAAGATGGTTGGTTAATTCGAGCCACGTATTTGATCGCCAACTCGATAACTTTTTGCGACGCAAAATGTTGGCAGATGTCCACGACACGATAATCGACTTTCTTGCGACAGGATAGCTGCAAATGAAAGAAAAATTAAATCTCCTCTCAATTATACCATTACGCAATTTGATTGTCATGATTACAATTCGAACAATAAATGGTCTCTTACAGCAATGAGCTCCAACAGCGCCGCATCTTCCTCGCCTGAATCTTGATCCAATTGACAAATCTTGAGTTCGATTTTAGTCTTTTCATCATCAGGTTCGCACAGTGGCAATGACAGAGGCACTGACAATGCAAAAGGTCGTGGACTGGTAACTGGATAATAAGTTCCTTTGCAGGCAATTGCTCTGGCGAATCCGTCGCTTATGCTGATAATGAAGTAATGATCATTTTGTCCTGCAAGCTGAAATGAAAGTATAAAAGTTTCAGTCTCGATTACAATTTTTGTCTTACAATTTCGGTTATGAAAAATATCAAATGAAATTCACTTGAGCTTTCATGTCGCAAGCTATAACCCAAATCGTGGACTTTTGGTTATAAACTTTTAAGATGTCGTCTGTGTCATAAACTACTGGCATGAAGGTATCCGTCAATCCGACCCATCGCAATTTTGATCCAGGCGAAAGAGGTACTTTCAGCGTTTGATTACGTATGTTGCGACCATTGATTTTAATCCACATCATTTCCATGATTTGATCTTTACCTCCACCTTAAAGAAATTAAAAAAAATGCATCAGTAATGACAACAGCAGATTCAATCCAAACTCACAATATAACTTATGATTATAAATAAATTGTTTAAATTCATCTTCTATACCTATGCCTGAATGGTAAACGACAATCATATGGTTTTTATATGAGTTCATGGTGACCACTTGTCCAGGAATCGCCAGGATTTCCCTCTGGACGCCACTAATTGTGAAAATCCTTAAAAAATTTCTACTAGTGGCAACGGCGATAAAATTTTCGCCAGCTGCTACGCAGTGCGATTCTTCATCGGTTGGTAGATCGATCGTCCATTCCTTGTTGCCTGCACCCCAACCTGTCGACAACAAAATAATCAGAAGAACTTATTAACAAGATGAACTAAGATGAAATTATTAAGATACTGAGATTAAAAATAAATTAATGAGAAGGTGAAAATGATTTAGAAGAAAAACAAGTGACCTTGTAAAACAACTACGACAACTTTGCTTGGGGATTCCTCGTTTGGAGGACAACTTAAAACCAGCGCTTGCGAAGATAAAGCTGCCATGGTATGATTCAAACAATTGTTAATTCGCATGGAATGATGGGTCGCTGTCTCATGGAACTCGACTTCTATACTACTTTCATCATCACCCTCAGACCCATAAAACGTCACGATGCCAACGTCGTTCCAAACCTACAAAAATATTCCATCAATTTACTATTCAATTCCTATTTGTTTACAATTTACAAATATAATTAAAACAAAATCAAAAATCCAACTGTTCGATTTTCAATGTTACAACCAGAGTTGTAACTGACTGTTTAGATCAAACTTATCATTGAAAAAAAAGTTACCATAAAGTGGTTGAGTAGGTGAGAAGGCGTTGACGATGGTTGAAAGTGTTCCTGTAATTCAATTCGGGGCAAAGCCGGCTCGTACTTTTTCAGCGACACTGATGAAACGCTGCTTCTATCATCAGCCTCGGCATCGGCTTTTATTTTGCTAATTGAAAACACATTATCGCCGTCCTCATCGTCGTTACCGGGAAGGGACATAGCGTCATCTACATCGAATCCATCCTTATCGTCAAAATCGAAATTCAATGTACTTTCGTTCACCTAAAAAATACATACATTTTTTTAAAATCATTCACATCTTACAATGTTCAATGCAAGGCAAGTTTCTTACAACGTTGACGCAGCCTAATTGACCCATTGCGTCGCAAAATGCAATCTCGTTCGGTCTTTCCGGATTCCATGCTAATGAAGTAATCCTCGCATCATTTGGATGTGCAATATAGCCTACCACCTTCTGATCGGTCATGCTCCAAACAACGATCTCACCGTACAAAGTGCTTGCAGCCAACAGAGTACCACATTCGGAATATTTACAAATGTTAAACGTCTGAAATGAAAAATTAACAATGATTATAAAATGAAAATAAAATCATGAAATGAAAAAAAAATGAAACAGTGACTGAAACCAACATCTTTCAGAGTAGGATATTTCAACCGAAATGCCTCCGCCCAGGTGTTTCTTTCCGTAACTATGATATCTTTCTCATGGGGATAAGCGAGGTATTTCCCATCGATGGGTTCAAACGAAGGTGTGCCAAGAACTTTGGCTGTGAAAAAGGAATTGCCCTTCGGTATCACTCTGGAAAACGTGTGAACGGCCTGGCTCTTTGCAATGTTCCAAATTTTTATAGAACCATCTGCACTCGACGATGCCTAGAGATGTTTTATGGTCATGTTGAATTTGTCTTGGAATATCGTAACATATCGTAACAATTTGGAAACAAAGTTTTACCACAAAAACTTCTAGCGGATCCAACGACAATCCTAAAATTGGAGCTTCATGGCCATTTAATTCGGTGTATTTAAAATCGTCAACGTTCACAACTCGTATTCGAAAATCACTAATAGATTTGAACAAAAATTCAATTAAGCACATTTTTTTAAGAAAAAGAAAAGAAAAAAAGATTTGTTATCATTGGCTTTTGTTGAATGTTTACCAGCTTCCACAAGCAATCAGCTTGCTCTTCTTGTTGGTTGCCAACGCAGACACCGCAGACGTAAAACTTGTTAAAATTCCGGCTTTTCCGAAGTCCGGATGAGTTAATATTTGTACTGTATTGCTGTCATTTCCTACGTACATTTTTTCTCCCTGAAAAATATTTTCTTTCGTTAATATTTTGTGGTATACATTTCATGTAAATTATTATGAATTTATCCATGTTTTTGGGGGACAAATATTAAATACCTTTGAAAGTACACAGAGGCACTGTTCTGCGACACAATCGGAACCAGGATCGTCGTCCATTATATTCATCCATACTCGAATGTCCCCATCTGAGCCACAAGTGAGAAGACCTTTCCTAAAATATACACGAAAATGAATCTTCTCTTGTATAACAATTATATTTAATTTTTTATTATATTAAAATCACATTTTTTATATTTAATCACATTCAAAAAGTTTCAAAAATGTTAAGCAGTTCAATAATGAATGAAAAAAAACAATCAAACAATAAAGTAAGTCAAGAAAAAGTACTTACTTTTCTCCAGTAAAATAACAAACATCACTGTGGCCTTCCGCATGAGCGAAACGTGTCTGTTCGGCTGTGAGAGGCATGATTGTAATTCAAATTAAAAATTCGTCAGGATAAGAGCACAAAAGGAAATAAAATGTTTGCTCGATTTATCATGTGCAAAGACCTCGGCCGACTGATTTGCCGCGAAAATCCTTCTGAAATTTTCATCCGACAGGCGAGCTGGCGCCACTATCGTTTTATATAAATTATTTATCATATTCAATATTTATTCATTCAGCTAAAATAAACAATAAAAAAATATCAACATTGTGTACATTTATAATACCCTTTTATCTTCGGGATGTATTTCAGAATGATTTGTTTATAGAAAAAGTCGTCCTGTCAAAAACGATTATTTAAATTTCGCGCTAGATCAGCTGTTGCCAAATGCTCCAAAAAAAGTTAGGTTAGGTTAATCCATTGTATTTTTTGGCTTGTCAAGAAAAGAAAAATAATATTAAATATTGCAGGAGATAAACAAACAGTAACAATGGCAGATAACAAAGTTGGATCGCTCAGTGAACAAGCTTTGAAAAGAAAGGAACGTTTGTTGGCCCTTAAAAAACAAACAACTGACAATAAAGATGAATTGAACAAAAATGACAAGCTGCCGGCGTGAGTATAGTTGTTTCCAAAAAAATTATTTAAATGATTTTATTAATAAAAACACTTTACTTTTATTGTAGACCTACATTCCGGAGTTACAAACCACAAGATGAAAATCTGAAGAAAAGTGTTCAAGAAGATGCCAAACCTGGGGACGTGCAGGCTCTGGTTCAGGATCAGTTGAGTTTAGCTGGTAACACTGTTGTTGACGAGGAACTTGTGAGTAAAATAATACTTTAAATACTTGGAATTTTCATCAGCACATTTGTAATGTTACTTTTTGTTTACAATGGTTATTTTCATTGTTAAATGAAAATTTGTATTTTTATAGAACATAAACAGTTTGCAACCCAGGAAACCAGATTGGGATTTGAAGCGAGATATTTCGGAAAAGTTAGAAAAATTGGAAAGGAGGACTCAAAAAGCAATAGCAGAGTTGATTCGAGACCGACTGAAGCAGAACCAGGATAACCTTGCTGCTGTGGTAAATGTAGAAGTCAGTCGAATAACTGAAACTGCTAATTGAATTGTAAGTTTAATCGACTTGTATGTAAATAATTTTTAATAATCTATGTAAAATATGAAATAAACTGTATATTTTTCTAGACGAACAATAATTTAAGCTCGCAAAATTTTCGAAAGCTTAAAGTTTTGTTAGAAAGTATATTTTTATTATAAAATATCTATTTACATTTGTATATTATAATATAATTATGTACTTTTTGTCACATCAAAATTCCATATTTTTCATTTGGAACTAGAATCTATACTTTGTTAAGTAAAAAAACCGATACAAGCAAAAGTTTTCTTTTTCGTTAGCTGTAGAAGAAAGCGAGCTTAAGTTTATATTAAATTAAGTTTAGCAAACGAAATAAGATGTGATTTTGGTCATATAAAATTTCATTTTACTTTGAAGTCATTGTACATTTTAAATTACAGTTACAATTTCATTTCATCAGTTTTAAAATCTGTAATCGTTATACTGATCGTAGAACATTCTTAGCTGCATTAATGTGATGATAAAAAATATCTTTAATTCTATACGCCAGTCGTATTACACACATCGATCAACACTTTTTCACGCAATCTTATACACACTATGAGTATCATGTATCAAATCATCCACCTCAAATAAAAAAAGAAAAAAAAATGAGACTAATGTGCAAACTCTAAAAATTACACAGCTCAATACTGTTCTTTCATTTCCCTCCGATTCCATCGTGTTACAAATTTTATAACGTCTATTTTGTTCGAAGCTAAGAACAAATAAAAAAAAATTTTTTATCTACATCGAATTCATTATTGTATCACTATTTTCAGTTCACTTATTCAAACAAAATCATACTATTTATCACTGATTTTTAAAACATCATAAACGAACAAAAAAAAGGTAAAAACAAAATGATTTCAGTGTGACCATGTAAAACAAAATCATGATCATGTCAAACTATAATGTTGAAATAGCTCGTTTTCCATGCTTGATTATTTACAACTCGAATACAATTACAATTAGAATGATCGCAAATCAAAGTAACAAATAAAATTGGTCACTAACAGGTGCGAACTAACAAAGCAGGGGGGACTCTCTCGTTGAATAAGCAAACCGTCACAACAGAGATGTGCGAACAAACAAAAAAGTTATTGCACAGATTGATTGCTAAACAAAGAAAAACAGTAAAACCTCTTGAAACATGATTTCATCATGAAAAATAAAAAATAAGAGCCGGAACAGGATTCACGATGCCGTCTTCTTTTCCTGCACGAGTTTCACGTCAGTGACGTGCAGGTTGTGGGAACTTTTGGCGGCGAATTTGATGATCGCCTGTGTGGACACCTGCGTCGTGTGTCTGAGGTCGAGGTTTTTCAGGACCTTGCACCTCGAGAGGTGGTCCAAGCTGGCCTCGGTGAGGAGCTTACAGTTCGATAGGTCGAGATAGACGAGGTTGTGCACCGTGGGGGCAGGAGGGGTTGACAGTTGAGCGACCCCCGCATCGGTGACGCGTCCGCAGGACGACAGGTCGAGTTTCTCAAGGTTCGGCAAATGTTGCGTGATGTATCTAAGAGTTACATCGGTGATGTCACAGCCAGCTAGGGAGAGGCTTTTGAGTTGCCTGAGTCGCGATGTCTTGTCCACCAGGCCGGGTCGCGAGTCGATCGGCGGGCTGAGCACTTCACGGATGTTCGCGTCGTTCAGAGCAGAGACGTAGCCGAGGTTGAGACTGAGCAGCGGCGGACACGAGCAGGTTCGCATCGCGGAGACACTCGACCACGTGCAGCCGTTAAGGGACAGGTGACGCAGCTGGGGCAGCCTGCTGAGGAGCCAGCTGAGCTGGTGCTTCGTCACGTTGGTCCAATCAAGACGCAGCTGGCGCGGTTGTCTTCGCACTATCCCGGTCAGATGGGGCACGGTGAGACGACTATTGGAGACATCCAAGTTGTACCAGACCGTGGGGTCCACCGAACATTTCGCCCACAGGGTACAGACTAGGGCACAGCTTGCTACGTCTTTTGCGTTCAGGTATTGGAATATCTGGGTCACGATCGGTTTTATGTACAAGGGGTTCGTCTCCGTGGGCGCCCGCGGTAGTCGCACCTTTTTCTTCTTTGGAGAGGTAACGATCGACGAACCCTTGGGCATTATTTCTTCTGGACCGAGAGGACGCACGATCACGTGCGGTCTCTTTAGAGGTCTGTTACTTGACACTGTCAGCTGCATCGCTAGCTGGCTTCGCTGTGCTGTTCGTTGTTCACCTTCAGCTACCTCGCGCTCGTTCCAGCTCTGTAATTATTCGACAATTAATTAACACATGTCCTACAGCTGGTTTTTCTCTAACTTAAGATTTAAAGAAATTCAACGTAGTTTAAAATAAAAATGTTAATGATAACTTCATTGAATGAAAACTTCAGATAAAATCGAGGTTTGTACCTCGTTCATCTGAGGCCTTGGCCTCTTGCTGGGCGTAGTAGCTCTTTCAGAATCCGTCGTGGGGGCAGAAGAAGCTGCGCTGGAGACGGAAATTTTACGTGCACGAGCCTTGTTTTGTCGCCTCTCAATATTATGGCCTCTTTCAAAACACTGTGGACACTCCCAACTGTTCGGGAGATCATCGTTGACTGTCGTGCTTTGAGGATCGTAGCCAGCACAGTTAGGATGTACGATATCATAACAGATGGAGCACTCCATCAGAGTAGATGGTGTTGCTGGTAATTGTTTTCCTGAAAAATAAAGAACATCCAAATTGTAATCACAAATTAGACAACAATATAACGAAATAAGGAAGGAGAAAAAAGAAAAGAAAGTTGAAAGTTACCCATGAGCGGAGATGGTTGCTGACCCCAACCGTCCAAGGCACAAATTTTACAGGCCGCAGTAACAGGCAACATCGGTCTCAAGCATTGTCTCATAAGACAGGTTTGCTTCGCGCGCCCCGATCCCCCGAACTTCACCATGTCTTGACAATAAACACACTCGCCACAATCGTGCCGCGTACAAGCCTCGCACTTTTTGCACCGCGTTCGCCTCCTCCTGGGACATGTTTTAATGTCAGGTTTCACGTCCAGCTGTTCCTTTTTAATCACTTTTGTGTACGTCCTTTTGGTTAATTTTAACCGTTCCTGTGAAAATAAACTCGCCGTTAATTTCAACCAATCAATTTGTAATGCAACTTTTGCGTGAAAAACTAAATATAAAACCAAAAAAATATATCTACTCTGTCAGCAATAGTCAATGGTGGAGGTGGCGGTAAGATCGGGAGCCCAGTAACGGCGCTCTCGGGAAGGTCGTGCCGATGCTGTTCTACAAGACACCTCACGTCATGAATCAATTCGACAGGATCGTGAATCAGATCGGGCACATTTTTCTTCGTTGAGGGTAACGAATGCAGGTACATCACTATTGCTTTCAAGCCGTGCAGTTCGTACGGCGTTAGATGCATGTGACGCTGAGGTGGCTGTGCGGGTTTTGGAACTTGACCCTTGGGGATGTCCAGGTGAGTCCGGCCCAAAAGTACATGCACGTACTTCTCAAGAACGTACCTGAAAAAATCAGACGAATCAGCCAAAATTATTTCTAATGAATTAAATGATTAATTGAATAAACGAGAAATAAATGAGTGTAGAATAAAAACAATATCCCACCACAACATCTCGGTAAAAAACGGGTATCTGAATTTCTGCGGGACTTTGGTATGCTCCTCGACCTGTGCGACTTTCAGTTGCTTCTCAATTCCGAAACTGTGCAAGAAATTTCCTCCGAAGACCAGAGAGTCCTGGGGCGTGTAAACTGCATGAATCCAGCCGGTTGGGATAAAAAGTGTCATGCCAGCATTGAGAGTGATGCGACCGCATCTATCCACCATGTCGCCGAAAAAGACGTCTGACTGTTTCCCACTGAGCACCCATCGTTCATATAGCTGTAGGTTCTTGTCTGTCGGTGGTATGAGCCAGAATATCTTGCCACCTCGGAGGATGTGGTACCACACGCTCGTGCCTCCGAAATCCACGTGGAAGTCCGTGTAACAACCCTTGACCGACATCAGACAGTACTTCTGTACCTTCGGGTACATCATGTCCTCCAGAAGATTCGTTGCCTCGACCTGAGCTTCTTTTAAGTGACGCGGCCACACAACGTCGACCCAATCCACCTGTCGGACTAACGTCGGCGACTGCACATAATTCTCCAGTTTCGTGTGACTAAACTCTAGGGATATTACATTAAGTAGTCTGTCCTTGTTCGGGTCTTCGTAATATTTCTGCCATTCTTTCATTGTCATATCCTCGTTCTTTTGCGTGTTCACGTCCATCACATCCAATATTCTTTTCGAACCTACAATCATTGATTGAACAATTAACAAACGAATTTTTGTTTTATTCACAAAACAAAATTGATATAAATTAATACTATTTTTTCATTTCATATTTTTGAACAAAAAATGATATTTTATGTTCCGAAAATTATGAAGAAAAAAAATTAATTTTTTTGATGCATGAATTCAACTCACCAACACAAGTTCGAACGTCATTAATTGTAAAATTTGTACTGGGAACTCTCAGACCTAGGCCAGCTTTGTCTCGAAACAATAGGGGGATTCTTAGGCCGTGTTTTTGTAAGTAAGCCAGATTTAGGTCCGCTCCGTTCATCTCTTGGAACAGACCCGTGAAATTGCTCAGGTCATACTTCTCCGACTCGATTTTTTCCTCCAATTTGAACGTCCTCCGTCCTTCAATCTCTTCGTCCCCCAGAGTCCAGTCGTCGGTGTACAACTTTTTGGTCCTCTCACGCTGTAAATATGAATTTTCTTTTACTTCTTCTTTAAAAAAAAACCCATAAACAATAGAGATAGACCTTATACTTGTTTACAATTTCTGTAATGAATTTTTCAAGGGAAAAGCTTGAAAACAATCTTAAAAAAGTATACACAACTGAGACACTGAATTATCTTTTACTTATCAACATAATGGAACTTTTTTGAAAGAAACAAAAGTTATTGTTTACAAAAAAATTGTAAGATAACCATTTAAAAATGAATATTAGAAAGTAAACATAAAAAATGAACGTGTACAAATAAATAACTTTGGAGATGAGATAAACAATTGATTGAGAGAGAACTGTCAGGTAAGATTGGCCACCGAGTCAAACAGCGGGACAGTTGTGGACGAAAACAATGTTTGTTTTGAAAGTTGATAGGTGCACATGTGACAGGACGGATGGAAAACGAGATGAAAATTGTACCAGTTGTCGTCGTCTCGGGACGGACGCGGTGCCTTCGGCCATCCTTGGTCTGATGTGCGCCGATGTTCTGTCAGTAATTCAACGCCAAGTCAAGAGCGACAGACCCGAGAACAAATCTGGGTTCTTGTCATCACTCAAAACGTCTTCTGCTGAACGCGTCGGTCGACGTGTTTTGTTTATTTTTATCGGGCCCACGGTGCCGATCTCGTCGACATCCCCGTCCGGCTGCTCAGAAATGTTCCCTGACGCGGCTGAGGCGCGCCCTATGAGTGCTCGAATTCTGATTGTTTAACGCAAACGACGAGGAGGAGAGTAAACCGAGTGACCGCCCGTACGGCCATCTTGAATTACGTGCGTGATTTGAGGTGAGTAGTGGCTGCATTCAGGGCTGCCAACTTTGTAAAACAAAATGTTACTAGATCTTATGTTTCTTAGGGATTTTGAATTAGTGAAATTCTAGTAACCAATTCAAATTCACCTTGGAAATGGTAAGCAAAAATAACAAACGGAAGGGTTAAACTCTACAAGTTGAAGCTAAGTCAACTTTGACCTTGGGAGGAAAGAAAAAAACAGACAAATTAGTAAACATTTATTTCTCTCTAGAAATGGAAGATAAGAATGCTGCAGAACTTCGAAGAGTACATATTGACATTGATAACATAAAACAGGTCTTAGAGGAAGATTTTATTTCGAAGTTGGAACAGAAAAGTCGGTGCAAGTATGCAAACCGTACTATAAGAAATCAAATGATTTAATATTTTTGAAAAAAAAAAATGAAATAAAAAATATGTGCGGCTGAAAAATTTTGTTTTAATTTAATAAAAAAATAGGAACTATCCAAAATGGGACCTGGCAAGAAACACCTCCGAGGCAAGACTAATAAGAGAGCAGCGAGAACTGATAAACGCCCAAGAAAAATATAACAACAAATTGAACGAGCTGACATTGAAGAGAAAGGATTTGGATGGGAAGAAAAAAGAACTCGAGAAAAAGCAGAAGGAGTTGCATGATTCGTTCATTAAATTTGATACCTTTGTCAAGGACAATCGAGAGATACAGTTCAGATCGAAATTGCAAACTGTTAAAGAAATAGAACGTCAAAAGCACCTTGAATCAATGGTACGATTGAAAAAAAAAAAACTTGTAACAAGATAGATATGTATAAGTTTATAATATTATTTTGCGAATTTTAGAAAAGTTGATTAAACGTCAGTTTTGGATTCATTTTAGATTGAAAATCTTAGTAAGCAAGTTGAATGTAGTACAAAAATTAGAGACGGGATGGCAGAGAATGTTAACAGGTACAGCATCTATGTTGACTTTTTGGAACGAGTGATCACTGAGACGAGTTCGTTTGCGACCATCCAAGACATCTTTGAATTTTATGAGACTCTCACCGAGGCGACAAAAGTGCTGACTGAAAATTTGGACAACAAACTGCAAATAATCAAAACCATCGAAGTTGAAAAAGTAATCGAAATTTTGTGCAAATTTTTCTATAATCGGATATAAAATTTATTCCAGGAGAAAAAAAACGTTCTGTATCTGCAAACGTTATATTACGTGCAACAATCCAAATTATAATTATTCTTATTGTAATTTCCTTTATGCAATTTTTATTTTATTAATTAGTTTGGATTATTTTAAATGAAATAAATCAAATTTGAAATTTAAAGAATCAAAATCAAAGTAGAATCTTAATTTTAAATGGTTGTTGTAGCATCAAATGATAGAAGACAAATCTCGTCATCTGATTGACTTGAACAAGAAGTTATCAAAGTTGCAAGAAAATTACGACACCTGGAAAGCACGAGTTTACAATTGGGAAGCGAGAGTACTGAATGTGAAACAGGAAGCTGCCGACCAAAAGTTGGAACTGATTCGAATTCGAGCTTCGTGCTGGAATATGTACGAGCAGAGCTGCAAAGGTAAAAGTGGCCCAAAAGTTGACAAGGATGACATCCAAAAACAGTTCGAGCACATCGTGGATGCAATCGAGGAGAAGAAGCAGGTCCTGAAAATGGTGAAGAAGAAAGCCAAAGAAACTAAGACAATAAAGAATGCTTGATTTACAATTTAAGACAACATTTTACACAAATTAAAGAATGATAAATCGGCGTTGATTAATTTACACTTGAATAAAACAAGGATTATACAAAATTATTATTGGTATCGTTTGTGAATGATTTTTCTAGCGGCAGGTAAATTGCATCCTGAAACGTTGTGCATCAGTTCCATCATGTCTACTTGAGGGATGCGTTCGATTAAGATCTTAGCTTCGCTTATGCTTATTGGGGCAATTGCTTCATCCGCTGTTTTTGCTAAGATGTCTTTCTCCACACACCTGAATGGAATTTGCACAATAAAATTATTAAAAATCATCAAAAAGTATCTTTCACTGTAAAAAAAGGAGCAAATACACATAAAAAAGTTCAAAATTACCTAATTTGTCGTGTAATTTTAGATGAAAAATGTGGATTCGTTGTAATTTTAGACTTTTTAAATATTTATTTGCAGCGATGCGGACATATAAAAAAACAGAAAGCGATGAGAAATTATAAGAAATCTTACAAAGGACATGGTTGGGTAGGAGCAATGGAGGACAGGTCAGGGACTTTGATTCTGGGTTTCAAGTCTTCGTTAAGCCTGGGCTCGGTTTTGTTATTTTTGTCAATCCAGTGTACTTTGTTAAACAAGTCGGTTATTCTTTTTTCGATGAGTCCGAGATATAGCATCACATTGTTCATTGTAACGTGAGTATTGTCGCCGAGCAAGAGGAGGATCGGCGAATTGTCGCAGTCGATGGTGCGAAACAAAGTGTCTATCCCGGCCAGTATCTTATCGATCATGTCACGGCTCTGAAACAGGGCCAAATTTGGTTTCATTTTATCTTCAGTTTGAACGAAAATTTTTATTCACAGAGACGGTTCAGATGAGTATTCATACTTGGACCAAATTCGTCTCCGCCCGATTAGCGAGATCCGTTTGCTCTTCTAATTGGTTCGCCAGTTTTTCTATTGTTTCGGCTTGCTTCTGTCCACGGTGGGTATTCAGAGCACGTGCCTCTTCGATGTCTGCTCTCAGCTGCGACAACCGTGCTTGAAGACCCTCAACTTCGTCATTGAGTTCATTAACATAATTAAACAGGGCAAAATTTTCTTCTTCTTGTTTCACGAAGTTTGCCATCAGATGGTCGATTTTCTCCTCGCCTGAAAAATTACTCCGCGTTCAATTGTAACATGTGTCTGTTATCATCTTCTTTTTCACTTAGTCATAATACTTATGTTTTTGTGAATTCACCAAATTAAGTCATCATTAATTAATTTTCCATGTGATTATATAAAAATTTGGTAATTTTATATTTTTTATATCTAAAAGTACATTCATTTACCATTTTTTAAAATTATTTTTACATCTGATTAATATAATTGTTATTAATATTGAATGTTTTAGAGTGAGAAAAAGATGATGAATAGACTGGTTGAGCAAATCTACCGATCTCGTTAGAACAGATATACTTGAGCTAAGAGCCTTACCTGTGAACTCTTTAATGCGATCCAATATTTTCGTATAAGTCTCGACTTTGTTTTGAAGTTCTTCCCTTTTCGCTTTTCTTTCAATTTCTTTTTTTGCGTTCAGGTCGACCATCTCTCGTAACTGGCCTTTGATGCCCAAGAATTCTTGCAACTTCATCTCATTGTCGAGGGTCCTCTGCAGCTCGCACATCTCCAGCATGTGATTTTTCAGATCCCTCGCAGCTCTATTTAATCAAACAACAGAAAATCATCAAATTCATCAAAGATTAGCTAATTAACAACAAGATGCACTAAAAGTTATCAAAAATAGTCGATTAACTTTTAACTAAAATCTCACTCGTAATTTCTGTTTTGGTATTGAAAACAAAACTGCGATAACATCAGTTTAATTTGTCTAAGAGTTAATGAATGACCTTTCACGTAAAGCCAGAATTTTATTGAGCTCTTCCTCGCGTTGGTTGAACGCTATCGTCGCCTGGTCAATCAAATCGCCGATGACCTGTTTGCCGGTGTTCAATTGCGCGACGAGTTTCGACCATAAACTGTTGAACAGGGCCCTTTCTTTCAGAAGCCCATCGATCTCATCACGCAGCCTCGCGTTCTCCGTCACGACGACGTTGAACTTTTTTGTCGCGACCTCCAAACGATCCTCCAAGATTGCGATCTGCTTGTTTCGCTTGTTTAGTGCCTCCTTCTCTTGCATTTCCGAGAGCATCTTCATTTTTATTCCGTCAACTTCCTTGGACATCTATTGAACCAGAAAAATTCTCATTACAAAACTTAACTGTTTTTTGTAATCAATTTTTATCATCTTTCAAATTGGTTTTTGACTTCTATCAACTTCACCCCAATCTAAATTTTGAACAAACTAAAAAAAAATTTGTTATTTTTTTGTCAACTTCTTTTTCTTATTTTAAAACTGATCGCTATGGATAATTGAATTAACAAAGGTTGACCTTGCAAATGGAATCAGAAAAAAACGATAAATTGGATTGAACATAATCCATTAGCCAAGTTTACTTTTACGATCTGTTCCTGCACTTCGGCGATTTGTTGCTTCTCGTTTTTGATGATCTCGATGTACTCGTTGCGTTTGTCCAGGAGACACTTGAGTTTACTCTCGAGCAACTCGTCCTTCTTCAGATTCTGGGGCGACTTGGCCTTTTTTATCGCCAGCACCAATTCGGCCCTCTCGCACTCGAACCGCTCGATCATGTTTAGCTGATTGCAAAGTTGCAGCCGAGCGTCCTCGGCGTAGGCGATCCGATCATTCTCCATTATCCGATACTGTCTCTTCAATCTCGAGAGCTCCGCTTCCGCCATCGTCTCGAGTTCCAATTCGCCTTGCGCCGAACCCAGCTGCTGATCTTTGTATGGCATTTTTTTGTTATCAATTTACCTTTTATTTTCCTAATACCCTTTTGGTTGCTGTGAAATTGCACACAATATTATTTGTTTATTAATTATTTATTAGTTTTTTAATTTGAAAAGCGGGAACAAAATATTGTCGACAGATGAACAATTTTCATTAAAAGAATTTCAGCTTTCAAATTTTTAATTTCGAAAAATTTAATTAATCGCCAAATTTATTAGTTACAACTCGTAAGCCCGCGTAAACCGGAAGTCGACTGAAGAACCTTCCAACCTGTTTCATCCAATAATTAAAATTTTGAAATCCCAATTGTCCTGATCATAATTGCAAAACGTGGCTAACAATCACATCAATAAAATATTATCCATGTCTCGATTGTATGCAGGTAACGCGGAACCATACAATTTTAACGAAATGACATAGTGCCGTCCACATGTCAAGCGAGTTGGTTGCCATGGTGATGCTTTGCGCAAACAATCGATTGGTAATTTCTCTCCAGTGTTAAACTTATCAAAACGACGGGAAAATTAAAAACGCAGAAAAAATCATCAGGTTTGTTTAAACTAAAATCATTGTATAAATTTTCAAAGTTGTTTCCAAGAATGTTCGAAAAATGTTTCTTTATAATTTTTCATCAGTTTTGTTGGAAATATAATTTTCTTTTTCGGATAAGATAAGACAACAAATTGCACTTAAAAAACTATTGACGTCTGAACATAAATCTTGTAATGTTATAATTTTATACGGAAAAGTTGTACACAATGTAAACAGAAGTGTGAAATGTAAAATTAAACCGTGGGTGTTGTAATTTTAGATGGAATAATGTCAAAGTACGTTAATCATATTGAATTCAGACGTATATGCCTTAATTTGTTATCTTTTATACTAAAACTTAAAATCATTAAAATCAAAATATCTTAATTTAAGCTATTCCTTTTTACAGCAATTCCGTGCCAAAAAAATAAAAGTTGAAAACTTTAAAATGTCTTAAACCAAGACACCCATCCTAATTTAATTTATCATTTGGAAACGACTTTGAGTGACCTAGAAATAAGTTTTACTTTAAGAAACCTGTTTTTTTTTCAATATTCAGGAGAAATGAAGAAATTGAAAAGTGCAAAACGCAAAGGATGGAGAAACGAGAAGGACTGGAAAGGATAACTGGAGGGTCGGCGCCTGCGTAGCTGCAATCGTCGGCACATGCGAGGATATAAGTTAGGCTGTGGCTGGGTGCCTCCAGAGGTGACATGTCGGTTATTGCGGTGTCCAGGTGAGCGTGCAAGAGAGATGGGAAGTGGGGGCGATAGCCGAGTGGCAGACTGGTCTCGGTGAAAGAAACAGCCGTTGTTACGTGAAAAACAAGGATGAAAAGCATCGACGGCAACACAACCGATGCGCCTCGATCCATGATTCAGTAGTACAACAACCGTCGGCGGCTCACGTTCACCGCCGTCTTTCTCGCATCGCATTTTTTTTGTTCCATCGCGCCTCCAACCGATTGCTCAGCTGTAAACAAACCGAGAAAAATCGGGGGCCCTTTGACCGCGCGTCGGTTGACCTTTGACACTGACCTTTGTGTGCTCCGTTGTGTCGGAAATTTTTAAGTGACTGTGCAAAAGTTGTTCCTCTGATCGTTTTGGCTGACTTTTTTCATTTTATCTTGGATGAAAACAATCAAGTGTATTTTTGTCTCGATGGATACCACTTTTGGGACCGGATTGAACCCGAACTAGGAACGAAGCGTCAAGAAATGAGTACGTAATTTTGTACGAGCGAATATTGATGTTAAGCGAACGGGTTGCCCTCAGCTGTGACGTTTCAGCTTGGCTCTTTTTCTTAAAAGACCATTTGTTGAACGTAACGTCACGGAACAAATGACACCAGACTTTTTTTTTCGTCGCTCTTAATTTGAGTTTCGCTTCTTAAAAAATCATTTGACAACGTTAACGCGATTGTTTTCCGAATGAAAAATCGTAGAACAATGAATCATAAATAATTTGGAAAAAATTAATATTCATTTTACGCGATGTTGAATTGGAAAATCAAAAATGTTATTGGAGTTTCTAGAACAGTAAAAGCTGTGATGAATATTCGGTTGGTTCACAAGGAATCAAAAAATAATACAAAACGGAAACAATTTTTGTTATTTAATTGAGTGACGATCGATAAAAGAAATGTTATCATGAGTGGTTGGATGGAATATATTTTCACAGCTTGATATAAATAAAGATTTAATGGGTGTCGATGAATAAAAATAGTATTTTTATTTAATGCCGATTACTTTTTGTAAAATAAATTTCAAGGACATGATATTATTTCCGTAGAAAAAAAACGAACGACTTCCAGTTGTAATAAGGAATTAATTTCTTGATAATTCTTCGTTCGTTGATAATGCGCTTGTTATTTGTTTCAATTTTTTCCTCGATTTTTTCTTTCCTGAATGAAGTGGCGCTTTCTATTAAAACTTGATTTGTGAAGAATGAAAAAGATGGAACAGCGTTTGATCTGGTTCTCAGAATTCGAGTATAAGATTGAAGTCTGGGTTAGCTGAATTGCGAATTCGCACTTTCGTATTAAAAGAGAAACCTTGTGCATGATGTTTGTTATCAATGCAGAAATTATGCTCATAAACAATGGTCTCCTATCGCAAACAAACGGCCGCAAATTGACTTTCATTTTCCCCCAACATGGAAATAAGGTGTTTTCAGTGATTAAAATTTGTCCTTGTCCTCGCTTGTTTCAAATGTCAATGAATAATTTTGATACATTTTCGTCGCTCTTTGTGGTCGAAAATTCGGTCAAAAATCGAAACCAAAAATTAGGAATGATTCGACAAAACGCAAAACACAAAAAAAACACGAGCCGTGATTAATGTGGTTCCATTCATTCTCCACCGAAATCAGAAATCACATTATATTGTAAAATCATTATTTGCTACTTTGAAATAAATTATTCATGAATAATCTTTGGCGCCGAAACATCTTACTTGAGATTTATAATGATAGGATGAATCATTCATAATCATTCATAAAAATATATACTGTGATAAATTTTAGAAAATAAAAGTTGATCGTTTTGGAAATTGTTTTGAAAATGTTGCGATTTCCGTGTAATCGTTTATTCGAAAACGCTCAAGACGTGTTCATGATCGGCATCAAAGCAGTAAACTATGTTTGCTCCTTCGGAGGAAAGTAGACGCTTTGAAAATTTAAAGTCCCCTGTTTCAGACCTGTACAGGCTACATTATGCCTCAAGCGCACAGGTACCATTTGAATTTAAAATCATCACGTGTGTCCTGATGATTGGGATCGGGACCTGGCATTTTCCATTTTGAGTGAAACTTTGTCTCAAACATTTTTCTTGGAAATATGCAATCAAATTTAATACCATTTGTAGGTAGCATTTTTATTTTGTCCTTAAAAAATGGAAAAAAAAAATCAAAATGAGAAAGAGAAAAAACAAATGGAAAAATAAATGTTTTGACCTGGCACTTTATAGTGATATTATAATCCAGAGAGATGTATGGTTCATCAATTTTAGAGGATGTTTAGAAAATGTTCCCTAACATATTTCACTTTAATGATGGTGAATAGAAAATTGTGTAGATGAGAAACATACAACAAAAAAGACAATAAAAATATATATTTGAAAACAATATTTTTTAGTAAGCTGAATTTTGTCTGTCTGAAAAAGATGAAAAATATAAGACGATTAAAAAAAGTGAAAAAAATTATAAAATGATGAAAAAAGAGACAAAATGATGAAAAAAGTTGTTTCAATTTTTCAGATCACGGATCATGGGAAGGACATTCATCCCAAAGACAAGCAGCGAATACGAAACAGTACATCTGGAATGTTAAATCCCAGCGAGTATGACGACGTCGGAGAAGACGAAAATAATTTGAACGTTGGTGCACCTGAAATGACAATGTTGACTGGTGCAAAAGTTGCATGGATCATAGATCATCGACGCGAAGCCGTGAGCGCAAAGTCCACGTCCGCGGGCGGATAAAAATCGATCCGTTATAACAAGCCATTTTGCAATAAACATGCTGCCCAGAAGGGACGACGGCCACATGGAGCCGTATGCTCTAGAGGATATGATTTCCGACCTCCAAACTAGGGGTTATCACGAGCCAGACCCGGATGCCAACAAAGATCCCGTGGAGCTGCTCAAGCAACGGGAGAAAGATCTCGTTCTCGCTGCCGAACTCGGCAAAGCGCTTCTTGAGAGGAACCAAGAACTTATGCGAAAAAGTGACGCCATGACTGAAGAGTTTGCGACCAAATTAGAGGTGAGTTGACGAATACAAATTTTTTAAATTCAAATTTACCGCCAAAATTCGTTACAACGTATTGCAAAATTTGATTGGTTGACCTGTGTGACCAACTTCACGTCGGTAAATCGAGTTGAAATTTAGTTTTCCTATCAAAAACCGTTACAAAAGTTCAAGAGGTTGATTGGTTGACCTTTGCGGTCAACTTCAGGGCAATCGAGTTAACAAATTGAAATTGTTTAAATTCGAAATTTCTGCCAGAAACTGTTTCAATCGTATTGGCAATTTGATTAGTTGAATTTCGCGACTAACTTTAGGTCGATTATCTAATCGACAAATTCGAAATGTTCAAATGCAAAATACCTCTTAAAAAATTGTCACAGGTGCATATTTGATTTGATTGGTTCTTCTTTGCTGTTAACTTCAGGTTAGTCACTCTGACCTGAAAAAATTTGTAGACACCTGTAGGTAAATAGGTCACCGGCATGGGGATCACCGAAATGTGCCAACTTTGATTTGATCCGTGCACGAATTCTGGCCAAGTGCCGTTTCGTGGAAAGCCACGAAAGCGTGGAAACAAGTGACTTAGGCAACATAACTCGCAAGACAATGCCCGGTATTACGCTCCGTCAGCCCGCCCGTCTATATCTTAGCTCATTTACCTTTTTGCCGCGCCATACGACTCTGCTTATGATTCTTTTTTTATTCATAATGCCAATTTCAATACAAATTCCATAACTTGGACACTTTTTTCCTCTTCCCCTAGTAACAATTCCTCGGAACAAAAATCGGGTCAATGACGCACAAAATGGGATATTTTGTTGGACCGTAGAATCCAATTGTATGAAATCCAAATTGATGAACGAACAAAAGAAGATTTATTGCAAGATTAATTTCATTCTTATTTATCTAAAGGTTATATTATAAAATTGTTCCACGTTGGATCTTGTGCTTTTGTTTAAAGAATTTTGAGTTTATCACCGGAGCCAATCGAGTTAATTGAGACATAAATTTCATCGAATCCTCTGTGTCATTCGAAGGAACTCACGATAACATCACGAAGCGGAGCATGACATTTGGATCAGTGATTGACGCAAGCCAGAGCTCAAGTCACGTAACATGCCGAGCCAATATTTTTTTTTTCAGATACGAAAAGCATGTAAATGCGAGTTGCAAGCGAATCGCCTCGAGTAGCAAATGATTCGAGTCACTTAACACGCTCGTGCAAATTTCGCGTATGAACAAGCGCGCGATCGCACTCGCGGTCGGGTTCAACAAAAATCTAGATTAACTTTGCAATCACGATTCGTTCCGATTGTTTTCATTATTCTCGATCAATCTTCTTAAACAATTTTCTTATATTTTTTTACCAGAAGAAATTCACCTTTTTATCTTTCGAAATTAAATCATACGTTTTTAAATTAAATGTTTGAATTAAATTTTTTAGTCACCGAAAAAGGTCGTTTTCCAGTTTAACCGATTTACAATTACGATTAAATTGAAAGTACAATCAAAAAGTAAAGAAGCACAATTTTTTGCATCATTTTCAATGGCCTAAATGACGCGTTGCAAAACGACTTGCATTATCTTTCGCAGACAGGGCTGTTGGAAAAATGGTCACATTTATAGACGGTAAAAAATAATCGTGACCAAAGTGAGACTGATGACAAAAAAGACCCGTGAGATAAGTCACTGATGTCTCTTCTCTCAGCGCACCTAATTACAGTTGCTAGATATTTCACTTTTGATGCAATGTTTTTATGCGGCGCGCTGATTTTGAGTCGAAGAAAACGCACTGGAATAATGCGGATATGATACGTACGCGGGAGGGGTAAAAATCGAAACCCGCAGTTTGACCCAGAAAGAGCGAATTGTTTGGAACGAGCGATGATTCTTTACAAGTGCGGATTTGCGAATTTTTGCATTGAATTGATCTTGGCGCCTAATGGAACGTCTGGGACGATCGGCAATCGGCTTAGAAGTTGGCGATTGTATTGAATTACGTGAGACGGGGCGTCGCAAGTGAATCTCCTAATTGGTCGCTAGAAAAAAGGCGTCGGTAATGACGGGGGAGCGGAGCCTTCACCTTGTAATAAGCGGGCGATTTAAAACAAAACATCGATGGCGGAACGCCGTGAATGGCGCGTTCGCGCGCCCAATCCATGGCATTAAACCGCGTTATGCGGCGCACATCAACAACAATGCGTAGGCAACATACCTACATAATCTCGCAGCCGCGGTACACTTAATGCTATCGTAATCAGAATCGCCTAGTTTTGCTCGTTTTTTTTTTTCATTTTAATAATTCCGACGGTTGTTGTTGGCGTTGATCCGATCAAAGATTGTGAAAAACTTCAGGTCGGTTGTTTGAGTTCAGAAATGTTCAAATTCCGCGACAAAAATCGTTGCAATGGTTCCAGTGATTTGATTGGTTGAAGTCTGCGGATAACTTCAGATCGGTTATTTAATTTGCAGTCTAAAAATCCGCGCCAAAATTTGTTTTAAGAGTTTGAGTGATTTGATTGGTTGAAAATTGTGGCTAACTTCAGACTAGTTGATAAATTAAAATTGTTTCAATTCAAATTAATGGCCAAAATGGTTTTAATTGTACGGGTAATTTTGATAGGTTGTCTGGTGCGGTTAACTTCAAGTCGGCTATTAAATCAATAAATTAAAAATTTTCAAATTCAATTTTACCAACAAGAATTGTTTCAGAAGTTTAAATCAAATGACTGGTCAAATTCGAAGTGAAATTTTCGAAGACGAAGAGTTAATGTTTTTCATACGGAAGACTTGTATCAAAGCTACAAAACAACACTTGATCGTAATCCAAGCCGCCTAGTTTGGTTAATTACATTAGCCGAGGCTCACTCTTTTTTGTCACGACTTTTGTGTAACAATTCAGTCGCATTTTCGTCGACCTAACGGTCTAGTTTTCACGCATTTCCGGCCACCGACTTTTCTCTTTTGTTTACGCGTCCTTTTACAGATCACAATCCGAATGGAATTTACCGTAAACTCGCAACCTTTGTCTTCCGCAAATGTATATTTGGATTCACGCAATATTTTTTCATCCCGTTTCAAAATTTTTTTCGTCAGTCAGTCATAATTTCATGTTGGCTCGGCTCTTTTGTGCAACCATATATTATCGCTCCTCAACTAGCCTTTCTCTCTTAAGCGCGTTCCTCTTATCAAGATGGAATTTTGATTTATAATTAGAAAAAGTGTGACATCCTTTGCTAACAACCCTAAACTATATGGTGAAAACTTGAACCGATTGAAAGCGTTGATTATTTTGATTGTCTTGCGTATATTGGATCAATATCAAATGACCGACTTTTTTTCTGTACAACCACTTGTGGGAAGAGTATAGAAAACAAGTTTTGAAAACAAAATTAAAATGTTTATATTTTGAATGTAAAATTTGTATTTTCGTTTAATTTCATTTCACTCAAATGAAATTGAATTGAATTGAAAATATGAATTTTTAATTAAGTCTCTGGCACTAAACTTTTACCTTAAAGAGTTAACTGAAAATTCCAAAACAAAATGGATAGTTAATTAAACCATTTTCACTAATAGTTTTATGTAATGAAAATTTAGCAATCTCTAACGATGATTCGTCAGCTCATCTCCATAACTAATCAAAACTTATTAAACAACGTGATATAAATTTCTAGAAACTTACAGCGGTTTCACTTTCTTCCGGAAAAAATATCGTTTCAAAAATAAAAGTTTCTATTTTGTAACGTTGGCGTAATAAAATTTGCGTTTCCAGTAATGTATTATTGGACACAGCAGACCGAGAGGCTTAGAAGTAAAATGATACACCTACAAATTTGACCATCGACCATAAAGTCGCATGTAAATTTTTCTTCAAAAAATTATTCTTCGAATTTCAATTCTTTATCGATAAGAAAACAAATGTGGAGTTATATTTCTTGAAATTGATTTAATTTGTACTTTATATACTTATGAATTCATTTTTTATATTTTACTTTTTGGGACAACATTGAATCAAACTACTAGGTGACAACAAAGATAAGATAATGCCAAAGAGCGGGTTTCATTAAATTGATACCGATCTACTTATGGTAAATTGCGTAAAATCATAGAAAACCACGTGGAGGCAATTTCATTGTGTAACCTTGTTGCAGCTGCATTTTATATACCTTAACTCAAATGCTTTCTCTTCATTTCGGCTGGTATCTCGTTATTGATTCATATACCGATCTATTTGAATCTAAATCGTATACCAAAAACCGATATCGTTGCATTTTACCACGTTCGCGGTATTCTTCAATGGTTAAAAGTTTTGCCAAGATGAATGTTTCCCTCATCCTCTTTTGGCATGTAAATAATGAATCGTCCCTCTAAATCACTTTGAATCGGCTATGAAAACTGAAAAAAGTGTAAGCTGTACGTTAATCTCTACTCCGGTCGGAGAGTTTCAATCGGCTTGGCGCAATCTCTTCAGCACGAAAACAATTGCACTTCTCAAAGATCCGGGACATTAAAGAACAACTCTTTTTTTCTTCATCGTCACAGTTTTAATTTGAAATTCATGGATTTGTACAGTTTTAATATATTAAATCCCTACAGTTTCAATATGTTATCATTTTTTTTATCAAGATAAGACGGATTCACCGGTTGGAGAGAGAAAAAAAAAAGATAAACAAAGTCTCGGTGAAACCGGTGTGGATTTGACAGGTCTTTCACACGTCTTATCGTACGCAAACAAGAAACACAAATGTTTAGTTTGGTGCAATTCTCTTTTTCAACTGCGTACGCCGAGCGGAAAATTAAAGTTCAACCGAGACATAAGTAGTAACTCGACTGGTTTATGAAATCTTTGTAATATAAAATGACGTAGTTGCGCGGATGAAATTCTGAGTCAACCTTCAAAATAAAAACTGAATGACTCACTTTTCTCGCTTCTTTCTTTATACTTGAACCAACTTTTTTATCAATTAAAAAAAAAAAACATTTTTTTTCCCTTTGGATGTTGCAATTTTTTCATACTCTATTCGACAGAATTGAAATTGACAATTCGCTTTCGAGTTAACGATCAAATTAAGACATAATTCCCAGCAGAAAATTTACGTAACGGGGGGAAAAAATCCACTCGAAAGTATACATTTTATTAGCAATAACTTTATTTTCACGTTTACCTGGCCGTTTTTACGTAACGATTAACAATTTGCTACGTCCGAACGAGCGCAACCAGATACTTTTGTTTCGTATCGGGCTCATCGCTATCGACACTCTAATTGCAAATCATTCGCCTCTTTCCAATTCGCATTTACATTTTTTAACAATAACCGACGTCTGATAGAATTTTCCTACAACGCGGTAGTTTTACATAAGAATTTTATTACAAATTAGAGAAAAACTTCGCGTGTTCCCAGAACGGCGCGATACATCTTTTCTCCCCGCGCGCGATATGTGCAGACGTTTCGATGTCAATCAGATGCGAGAAAATGCTTGCCAATTAATACAATCCGACGCATTATTTGTTAATTTATGAAACGCGCCCGCGAGAAAGACGTTGTCGATTTTCTTTGCAACAAAATAGGATGGAGCGATATTTTCTAACGGATGATATAATAAAGTGTATAATCACCGATAAAATAGAATTATGATATGTTTCTTTAGCGAACAAATCCTTTGTTAAACAAACGTAATTAAGTGACGACGATTTTAAGGGAGACAAGAAAACAGTTACAAGATATCCGAGGGGGGAAATATAATAATTGTGGGATCGCGTGGCTCCCCAGGAGAGCTTCCAAATTGTCTTCAGTTGATGTGATAACAATCTCACCGTTAACGACATTACGGTAAATAAACTTAATTACGTAATTGTTCTCTTTGTAAACCTAAAGTACAAACACGAAGAAAAAAGAAAAATAATAAAAAAAAAAAATAATAATGAATGTAACAACGTGTAAGATCAAGTTCGACGACATTCTGGCTAGGCAAATTATGAACAAAAAAATTACTGTGTCAACCTCATAAAAAACCGGCACGAAAGCCACAGCCACGAGTATTACGCACGCTTGAACCTTACTTTCAAATCCGTTCATTTGTGAAAATTATAACATTTTTTGCAACGCCTAATCAATTATCCTTAATCTCCCCGATAAAAAGAAAAAATTAACTAAGCCATCGGAACTCATCCTAAATAAATGAAATTAAACGAGATCTTTCATTTGATATTGAGAAATAAAACCTGGCGCACTTTCACAGTTTGCAAAACAATATAAAACAATGTAATAACTATATCAACGGGATAGCAATATTTTCGCAACGCGATTTTTCGCGCGCCGAACGACCGACAGCGGGATAATTGTTTTTGCGCCGATGTACCGATTGTTTGCGCCGGTTTGATGGTTGTATAACGCGAATCGGAAATTTCGCACCGATCGGACACTTGCAATTACCCACATTTCTTTTCCGTTACGCAATTTTGCCGTTACCCTTTGTGTGCTTCGACGGATAATTGTTGTCCGATACCGCGAGCGTCACGTGTGGCGCGAACACGGATGTTTGACACGATGTTGAGTGCGCTAAGCCGGTTATAATCGGGTCTCGGGCTTTACGGTCCATTAAATGACCGATCGGCGACGAGGGAAAGTGAACTAATCCGTTGTTCTAAGTCACGAGTTTCATCTCATCGATCCGAACTTTGCATCTCAATTGTCTTGTTTCGTCTGGTTTATGGAAACGACGCGAGAGTTGAACCGTCGCCGATCCTGTCACGATCAGTCAATTAAAACGGGATTTCGATTTTGTCACTGCCATCACTCAGAACAATCTTGATCGTGAATGTTTTGTCGGGCCCATGTATCTGCCACCTATGCTCACATGGGTGCCATTTTTTATGGATCTGCGGGTCAATACCCGAGTTCAAAACGTCTCTGAATTCTTAATTTCAGTGATCGGTTGGAAATTTTTTTTAACTAGTTTTCATTTTGAAAAATTTTTTTTGGTAAAAAAAGTTTTCAATAACTGAGAATTGAACTCCCGCCCCATGAGAAAATCTTTTTGTCAAATTTACTCATCATCCTGATTAGGTTCGAAGGAATTGCGAAATAAAAACTGATTTTGAAATTTTACATATAAGAATGAATAAATTTGAAGAGTTTGAATTTAGTATAGTTTCAAGTAGGATAAAACCGTCGGATAATAACAATTGTATGAGAAAACTGAGTAAAATTGTTTTAATTAACTGCTCACAAGACTCAAGTTTTAGTCAGCAGTTAATTAAAAAAAAATTTAATTTGGCTCAAAATTACACAGAAAACGGCTACCGTTGCAATTTCATTCCTATAGTTCCAAAAGTTACGTTATATTTTTTTTGCATAATTTACAGTTCCGTAACATTTGTCATGGTTATTGAACCGTAAAGGATTTACGTGCTACTTTATTGCATAATTTGAACAAATCATTACTATTTTGACGTCCGCACTTTTCGAGTCAGAGCGGAGGAGTATTTTTTATAGATATAACTGGTTGCTGACGTTGTTCGCAAATTGAACGCAAGCATATGCTATCCATGCATAAAATCAATCATGAAAATGTACGTTTCGTAAAACTTACAACTGTTTACTTTTCTTCAACAAACCGATCATAAAAAATTTAATAACGTTTCGAAGTCATTCTTTTCCACAGATTTTTGTTTGCGTCTTTGGTTGGCAATAATTTTTTCATTATTCGACAAATCCAATAAAAATTAAATTTAATGCAAAATCTTAGTACTCGTTGAGTAATGCGAATTTCACGTTTGAAAATTAAATGAATATATGTAAATGGAGGCTCATTGTTTGGTATAGGAAAAATACAGTTTTCTCATTGAGATTTGAATACTGATATCATAGGTTATAAGTCATGTACCACACCCTTAACTTTGATGACTATTTGATTCACTTGAGTTACTCGGTCTTGCTTGTTATATTGATTCTACACATCAAGCCAATCAATAAAATAGTTTCAGACTAATTAAACGTTATCAATCAAATTTAATGAATAACAAATTTGTGAGAAGGAGAACAAACTCATTTCTACAAGTGATACAAATGTTTTTATCAAACGTTTTCATTAAAAAAAACTTTTTCATGATGAGAGATTGTTAGTGCAAATGATGAACATTAACACAAACTATATAGTTTTAACCATCCGTTTTTTTTTAAGTTCATACAAGTTATTCGTATTTCATTTCCAGAACAGTAGAACGGGCTTTCGTTTTCCCTACATCTGTTCTCGTCAACTGCACATCATAATTTCTGACTTGCTTCCAGTGATAATCTGCACGCTAAAATCTCCGGCCACGAAAAAAAAAAGTACAAATCTGGTACAGGATAATCTTCAATATGAATGATCAAGAAAAATTTTGCAAGAAAGTTAACAACATCAAATTGAAGCGTTTCATTTCCTTAGAAACTGCCAGGTATTTTTTGTTCTTAAAAGTATAAGCCAGGAGCTGATGAAAAGTGTCAATCGACGCGGTCAATTATTTCACATGTGTGTCAATTTTACACTCTAATCGGTTTCGTCTCTGTTTCGAATCGATTTGGAATTTGAATAGTTTTAAGATTGTTTACATGATTTAAAATTGAACGAATATAAGAAATGTTCGTGTTATTAATCACGAATTAAAATGGTTAATTAGCACGCGCTCTGATGAGACGCGCCACTTCTTATCTAGCGTAGAGGTTGCATAAAATATAGCGCGGACGAAACGAGGAAATTGAATCAAGAGAGCAGGCTTGGACGCGGGTCTATTCAAATTTGCGAGGATCCGCGTGAAACCGCGCGTTTCGTGAAATTCCCAGAGGAAATGATGAGCAGTTATTAGACAAAATCAGGCTCGTAATTAATTACCATTATCCATCCGATCGCTGCTATGGATATAATTGGCACTGCTCCCGTCATCCATCAGATCGACAATTTTTGCCTAAGTATAACCGGACGAGATAAACACGAACAAAAAAATGTTTGATCTGATAATCAAGATTCTTTTGTTATAAATTTATACTTTTTAATTTGTATTCTAATTGTTTCAATCAAAATTTTAATTAATTAATTAATTTATTTATTTATTTAAAAAAATAACGCCTTGGAAAAAACCCATATGGCTGCCAAGCAAATATTTTTAATTCTGTTAAATTATTTTCTTTTTTAAAAAATATTTTCTTTTATTCTTTGAATTTTTCAGTTGAATATCTCTACTAATCTTAACAACAGTTAGCGCATCGGTGATTTCCTTCTTTTTTTGTTGTTATTATTTTTTCGCAGAAAGGGTGTAAGGAAGCTGAAAACCAACAACACATTAACATTATAATCATAAACGTGTGAAGGAGAAGAAGCAAGCGACACGAGAAGTGAAACGAGGAAACTCTTGGTTTTAGCGTTACAACGATTGCTTTAATTATAGCAACGATATACTTTTATGTGTAATGACACTAGGAAGCCAGGTTTCATTGTACTATCTAAGTAAAAGTTTTTCATGTACGAGGCTCCAAATCGTCCTCTCCTGATTACATATTATTTTCTTCCTTTTATACTTTTGCAGTCGTATGAATTTAAAGTTGTGCTGAATTTTAAAACTGCTAACCCAAAAAGAAGTAACGTAAAAATAAGTCAATGCATTTCACCCATTGTCTGGGAGTGAATTCCACCGTTTCCAAACAATTAACAAATATCGTTCTTAAATCTGAACTCAATGTTTTACGGCGCGATGCAAAAACAATTTCATTTTTATTGCTTTTCATTATTTCTTCATTACAAAATCAAAAGATTATTGTATTTTCTGATGATGCTTCCTATTCGAGTTTGACATTATTCGAGCCAACATTTTATCCCATCAGACCATTTGACGATCATTACTTATGAAAATTGTATGTAATTTAGCAAATGATTCAGCCATGTAAATGGTTTTCCTAAATTATGGATTCCTTCTTTTTTTTTTTTTTTTTTTTTTTTTGCTGCGCATAAGTCATTTATAATTGTCCAGACGTGACCCTTACCGAGAAAGTCAGCTGGATATAATTGAGATAAACGCATGATTAGTCGTTAGTTCGCGTTATTGAATAACAAACAAAATCTTTTCCCTGGATAAGCTCTTGCAACAACATTTTTCGTTGCAATTTTGCGACGTAAAATAAATGCGGCTTAATTATTTATTTAAACTGCAAAAATAACTTTCTCGAACTGAAGTTACATGAAATTAAATAAAAGATAACGTTAAATATAACATGTTTGTTTTTTGTTTTAACAAATTTGTAACAAACAATTTGTTGATTAAAAACGAACAAAAAAGTATAATTTTAATTTTAATTTTTATTTTTATTAAAATGTTATCAAAGTTATCAATAACATAAAATATTTCTTTTTTGCTTTTCACAATTGGACGATGGTTCTATGAATTGTAGCATAAAAATGGGACAAACAAAATGTGAAACAATAAAATATTGCGTCCAACAATCGTTCTCATTTGTAATGCCTTTAAAAATAATTCAATCGATGGTTCGAAAGAAAAGGGGGCAGGGGAAACCTATAAAAGTTATTTATTTCCACATCGGGATAGAGAAAGTGATTATAATTGATATCGGAAAATACAATTCAAAGTCATTAGATTATTCCACGGTGATGATTAACTTTTTTTCCTTGCCCAACGATTTAATTTGATATCACATTTTATATCTCAATGCAAACAGTTTTGAACTCACTTTTTTTACTTAATTTGTACACTCACAGTTTTTGTGTCGCATTTTAATATTCAAATTGAATTCACATTCAAACAATAGTATAAAATTTCAATTTTAATTAGTCATTTAACTGATAAAATTGAGATATCCAAAAGTCAATCTTGCATTTAAATTGTACAATTTGATTAATTGATGCATTACGAAAGATTGTCTCTGTTTTATATTGTTATTAAAAAAATTGTGTTTGAGGAGCAGTCTAGCTAGACCATCATTATTTATCATATGTCACTGCAATTTGCATCGAACATACACAGCCAATTTTTCATCGAAGACATATAATTATTATGAATAGAACCAATTATACGAGCATCGGCATTTTAGCGAGCGCCTTTCACGAAGTTTAGGTGATCGGTACTACTGAGGCAATCGGTCGATGAGTAACCACGGGTAACCAAGGCCGACCCGCGAACTGGCTCGATAACTTTAACTCACCGTCGCGTAACGATTCTGCTTACTATTTCCCCCCTTTTTAATTGCTTTATTCTCGTTTCGATCTTAATATTAATCTTTAATCTCATGTTCTGGCTTTCGGAGAACCGAAAAATTGATTTTGAAATCGAACCGATCTTGACAGAGACATTTTTATTGTCACACAAATAAAATCGAGACGTTAGCCTTACTGTCAATGACAAGTTCAAGCTCTAAGCGAAAAAACTTGCTCGAGTTCTTTTTTTTTTTTTTTGTTTTGTTTTCAGCTCGATGAGTAAGGCGCATTTAAACATTTCAATTAAACGTGATTCATAAAAGACGATGATGAAACGACCAAGTCATCTAAAATGAGCGGTGAAAAAAAAAATCGGACCAATTAAGTCCAACCATTGTGGAAATGTCAATTTAGAATCGTATATGAGTTTTCAATATTTATTTCTCAACTTTTATATTTTAATCCCCCTTTTAATTTGCTTGGCATTAGATCGAGATAAGAAGATCGTTTGGAGTACATTAAATTGAATCGAATAGTCCAGTCATATTGCATCGCAAGATTATTAATTCGCGTGATGCAATCTGTATGATACGAAGGTGTGATTGAAAATAAAACATTCATGAGTGTTAATTATAAATAGGACAGTTGTACGGAATCATAGGTGAAAATTAATTTTTAAAATGTTTACGAACCAAACCATTTTCAAGCCATGTTGTTTGTATTTTCAACAAGTTGAACAATTCAACAAGTTTGTTAGTTTTGTAACGAATATTTAGTTGTTTGAAAAAAAGTAGAAGCTTTGCATAATAACTTGAGCAGTTTAACTGGAACACATCGAGATTGTAAAACTAAATCCATTAATCTAATCCTGTTTCGCTTTCGTTCAGCTGATTCAAGGTTTTGCGATTAAATATCCGACATTTTTTTGTAACAATCATTACAGCGTGGATATTGTATTATATCATTATTCGAATTGTTCAAACACATAAAAGAATAGCGAAAGAATTGTATAAATTATTGACCAATTGATTATCCCCTGAGATAAAAGAAGCAGCACCTTGAGCTCGGATTTTCAAATATGATAGTTATGACGAAAAACGTTGTATTGATCCAATACGGTACACAGTTGGATTTCTTTTTACAATCCAACAGGTGCCTTATGAGCTGACCTATCTTATCTTTGTGCAAACATTTTGTGAACAGATGTCCTCGCTCTTTGGCAATCACAACTGAAAACAAAAATGAGAAAAAAAGAAAAAAAAGTTAAAAAGAAAAAATCAATTTGAGGACAAACAATGTGAAGTGCCTTGAAAAATAAAACGAAAAGTTAAAAATAAAAAACATCTTGAAAAATGAAATAAAAATCTTGGAAAAAAATAAAAAAGGAAAAAAAAGATGAAGAATTCTTTATTAATAACATAAACCGGATGATTCAGACGAAAACAAGGACGTGGATTTTGTATTCCAGCTGATGACGGTGAACATCGTGGATGCACGACCGGTTCGTGATTTCACTTAGGAATTAGTATGTATTATGTCTAAGGAAAATACATTTCAGCTTACATAACTAACCGACTATCTATAATGTTTACTCACACGATGATTTAATGCAGCTCTTACGCGCCGGCATATCTCGAACAAAAAGAGATCCCGGCGGAGTTCCGTCTCTCGGCATTTTCAGATCGGTGTCAGATCCCATGGCGTGTGTCAGGGATAGAAAAATTGGGAAACCAAGCAGATGGGAAACGTTTAATTAAACAAACCTGCTTGAGATTTAATTAAGCAATGGCTGTACACATTAGTTCGGTATCGTAAACTTCGAACAATACGACTGCCGAAGGTTTAGGATCACAATGAAAGTGTTTCAAGTGAATTAGTTGCAAAACCATGTTTGTAATTGTTACCCATTAATTGGCAAAACTAGTTTCGCTAATGAACACGTAAAAAAGGCTCTGCTTACTGCATTAGTTAATTGTTTGGTTTCTGATTAATCTGGAATCAAATTAAAAAAAAAGTGATTTATTTCAAAACAAAAAGAAATATTGAGATCAAAATATTAAATAGATATTCAACAAGTATACATGGATATTATTTTATTTTCAGAGACTGGAACAGGAAAGACATCTCCTTCGACGAAAACTCGAAGAGGCCAGGGAGGAAAGTGATTCGCGAGCTCTCGAATTGCAAACGGATGTTGATTCTTTACGAAGCCAACTACTGGAACAGAGTGAAAGAGCCCGCAGGACCGAGAAGGATCAAGCAAATTTAGTCGCCGAGTTAACTGCTCAAAATACTAGACTGGCTGGTCAGCTTAAGGAAGCGGCCAAGCAGGAGGAGCAGTTGATGCTGGAGATCAAAATTTTGCGCGAGAAATGCGCCTCAAGAAATAACACCCTTCAGGATCACGTCAGTAGTTTGGAAATTTTACGAGACGAGGTAAACAACATTTTGCAACGAACAATAGATCTATGATCAACAATTCCTTGAAACTGCATTTTTTGCTATCATTTTATTATAATTTCTTTTTTAATTCATTTTTTGTCATAAAATATTTTTCAAGGATGAAATTGAATCAAACAAAAATGTTTTTTAGTGTCATGATCAAGAAAGTCAATTTGATATTGATTTACAACAAGTGTCAATGATAGTTTGCAGGAGATCGATTGCTTACTCGTGACATCTGTATACATTTGATAGTAAAAGTTTCCGTTCGACCGGGTTCTCAGTTTTCTAATAAAAATTCCCATCCGAAAGTTTTGAAAATCAAAATGAAGCGATCGAAAGGAGAGCTCGTGATTATCATTTTCATTCCATTCCATCACAATTTCTTCGGCATGATTGTTACTGGCCGAAGTTCGTGGACGGCCAATTTCTCTAGCGTAATTTGCAATGACATAACAACTGTAACGAATCATTCATTTTTTTTTCATTCGCCAGGCTCAATTTGAAGCAAATGATCGGCTCTGAAATAGAAGACACGAAGGAACTTTTTTCTTTCATTTTATTAAATCGTATTGTATTCATTTTCTTATGCTCATGAAGCGAAAAAGGAAATGAAAAAAAAGAAGTGTGTGTCCGTAATGACTGGAGACACAATATATGAATGCGAATGGTTTTTTATTAGGTGCAACTTGTATCCGCTCAAAGGACGGAACTGGAAAGGAGGTCCCTTGAACTGAGAGAAGAAAGAGCGAGGGCTATAGCCGCACTCGAGGAGTCAGAAGAAAGGGCTATAGCCTTGGAGCGACTGGCCCACGAAGCGGAACATCGAGCCAAAGCCGCGGAACGGGAGAGGTGAGTAATCGGCAGCTAAATTTATCCAAATTTCATCCTCCTCGTAGCAGCAGCCTTTCGCTTTTCAGACGTCACTCAATTCTCAACCTCGAACTTACCGTAACAGTCTATTTCTTTGTCTTTCTTATTTCTCTCTTTTGCTTTTATCTATCTCTCTCCCTCTTTTAAATAAATTTTGATCTTTGCAATCCTTGAACAAATTTTGAATTGAGCAATGGAAAAAAGTGTAAGGCTGGGGGGACAAAAAATGAATGCTTATTTGAGATCAATATTTTTTTTCTCAATCTCTTTTGATCATTGTTTCTGATTACCGATAAACTTGACATGTTACAATTTTTTGTAAGGTACTATTTCTTTTGTGCAATATGCGTTACGCAAATATCGAGGAACGAGACTTTTGTTGCAAACTCAACAATGTGTTTCGTGACGCTAACCTGCGCAATCAGCAGCACTTGAAATTTAAAAGTAAAAATTTTGGAGAAGATTGTCAGAGTAAATTATATGCTTTTTATAAGTTTTCCGGTGTTAATTAATGAAAACAATTATAAAAAATTAAGATGAAAGAAAAAATTGGTAACATGTTTTTTTTAATTTATTGCCCGGCTGTTGTTGTTTGGGCACAACCGTGTATGAGGTTTGCAACAACTTTCGTAAATCCCAACTGAGCGTGCAAGACTCTCAACAAAAATTGAATTGTTTACGGACTGTTTATTGTGATTAACCTTCGCTGTATTGTAAGAATGACCGTTGCAACGTACTTGAATTTCATAGTAGCACGGTAGCCGGTGAAAGTACCATATTTAAACATGACGAAAAAGCAAATTGGCAGAAAACACTTTTCCCTGGCAAAGGAGAAATAAAAACTCGGACTTACTTATCCGTTTCTAATGTTTCTGTTAGGAAACTAAACGTTTTTTGTAGGAAACTAAGATCCTGATTAGTTAGTTCCTTTTCTTTATTTTTTATTTTTCCTATCAATTATGATTTTAATAATCAATAAAGAAAAATTACTATCCAAATTTTTGTTTCCTTTTCAATTATAAGTAATTGGAGTTGATGGAACATTTTTGACTTTGACGTGCATCCACTCACGTTCCCATATTTTGCATAACTGATTACGCCCATCCCAGGTGAGTGTGTTATTACTGGGAGGGGCCTTTAGTGGATCAACTTTTACAACACCGCAACGTGTGAAAAATTGGAAAAACACAATGAATTGGTATTGCGCTTCGTGCTAACAGGAAAAAGTGTGCGATTACAAAATGGTTTTTATATACACAACCATGGCTAATGGAACAATTTTTAGAAACTCGATGGGAATCATAACATAAGGTTTGCCAATCCGGGTAAAAGAAAATAAAAAGGAATAACAAATTGAAAATGAAAGCAAATTGAAAACGAAAGTCATATTTGGATGGTTTTAATATTCAACGGAAATTTGACGGAACTTAATTTGTCAGAGATTTGAAAGGCCGTTAATAAAATTAATCAATTATTGATTGGCTGTCTTTCAGTCCTCGCTGATGACACATTTAAAAAGATGCATTTTTTATCGTCACCTGACGTCAAAGACAATTAAGTTGCGTAGCAAACTGCCTAGAGGAAAGTTAGTCGCAATTTCAGAGATAAACTAAGGTCAGCGCGCAACACTTTCTGCAGTATGGAAAGTGCACTGCTCTGAGCTCAAATTACAGTTATTTGATGTTGATTCGATTACAAACATTAAGCTCTGCTTATGACAGCAAAACAATGCAATTTCGCAGTGTAAACACGGAAGACTCCGCAGGTTCACATTACGTCATGATAATGCGCTATTTTGATAAGCAAAACACGCGTCTTATTTGTACTTTCATTTTATTTCGTTACTACGAAAAGTGAGCGTGAAAAAATTGTTCTACTGAGTACAAACATTAGTGCCTAACTTCTCCGCGTGCCCGGAAACTAGAAACAATTTGTTTTTTTTTTTGTCTCCGCTAAATTTTAACGTTAAAAGGCAGGATACAAACTCATTGATCGAGAGAGCGTGGGAAAAACCAACGGGACCGCGATGGTGTTATAAATTTTATCTGGAAACAATCACGATTGTAAAGCGCAATCAGAGAAACACCGAGAGCCGATTCATTGTTTTGAGACACACTGTAGATCATAGAAATGGTCAGTGCCTCGAGACGCCCACTTTGCATTCCCACGCGAATCTGCAAAACCTGTTTACCAAAAAATCCGAATTGCGTCATTTGCCTCGGCACTCTCAATGAAATTCATATTTTTGCAAACGAGACTATCAGTCAGGGATTTCATTTCCTTTGGGAAAAAGAAATCATAACCACAGATGATGAAATAGATGAATCTAAATGAAAATTCTGATTAGAATAAATTTAAAATGATTTGAGAAACCGAATTAATTATGGAGATATTTTTTTTAATTAGGAATCCAATTTATCTGACAATTAATGTTGGATGAATTTTTATACAAAATGTTGCAATCCTATTTTGTAATAGACCTACATTAATTGTTTGTTTAAATTAAAAGTCCGTTTTGAGAGACAGAATCAGTTTTTTTTTTAGAAAATAATAAAAGGATATGCTTTTATTGCATATTTTAATTTTTTGATTTTGCTTCTATACGATTGAATGTAGTATGGGATATTGTGATTTAATGATATATAATTTTTAGGGATGAATTGGCAGCTGCTCTTGCGGCTCTGGAGTGCGAGAGGCGCGGAAGATCCGGCTCGATTACGAAGCCACCGAGGTCCTTGCTGGCGGAAATGGAGTGCGAGGAGGAAGAGAGCGAAGGAAACTCTTTGGGAGACGCGCCGGAACTTCGGGCGGAAGTGGCGCGCGCCTGCAAGCGATTAAAAGAACTGTCTTTCCACTTGCGAAGAGGCGAGGATGATTCCGGACTTCAAAGCGATTGCGACGAATCGATGCCAGTCACTACAAACAATACCGAGGCAGAAGTTAGTATTTCTTTCTCGTTCAATCATTCTTTAAATCACTTTTACATTAAATCCAAATTGTATCTCGATACAAAATTCAAAATTTTGTATTAACAAAAGACTTTATGAAGTCGAAACCGAAAACAAAATTGTTTACAAAATATTCAGAAGAAACTCTTTTCGGTCTATCTGACCCAGTTGGTTAATATACGTTTAATTGGTTCTCTAATCACTTAAAAAATTGTAAACAAAAAAAAATGAAATCATAATCAACCTATTGAACTCGTTTAAATCTGATTTAAATCAACTTATTCGTTCAATTCGTATAAAGTGTATTTCAATTGACAGTCTTCATGATTTCTTAATCGTTTAATTGAATTGCAGCTGAAAGGATCATCGGTGACAAGCACAGGTAGCACAAATACAAGTGACTCGGGTCGAAGCGAGCTTTCCGACCTGGTGGAAGAGGTGTTCAGTCTCGTTCTGCTGGCAAGTCGGGGAGGTGCCCCGGGCAGCGAGTTGGGTCTGGCGGTGGAGCTGCACCGGGTTCGAGAGGAACTGGACTCGACGAAGGAGCAGCTGAAACAGTCCCAAGCCGAGCTGAAACGACGCGGTGATGCCCTGCTGGACACCACGAGCAAGCTCAGCGTGTGCGAGGCCGAGCTGCGGGGCGTGCGAGAGGAGCGGGATCGCGCCAGGGACGACATGGACCAATCGAATCTCAGCAAGGACGAGGTGATCACGGAGGCCTATCGGGTGCGGGACCAGGCGGTCGCGCGCAAAAACTGCGTCGAGGTGGAGCTCGCGAGGACGCGAATCGACGTGCTCCAGGCCAACAGCCAGCTGATGGAGGCCATCCAGCAGAAGGTCAAGCTCAGCCAACAGCTCGAGCAGTGGCAGATGGACATGCAGGCTCTCCTCGACGAGCACGTGCGCGCCAAACTCATGCCCGGCTCGTACCCCTGCGACGGCGAGATCGTCGCCCCGGCGAGGAAGAAAAGGAGCGGAGCCACTAAGAAGCGCTTCGTCTTGTTTTGAAACGGCACTTAATTCCTCTTCTCCCCCCGGGAGATTCACTATTTTAAGTTACAATTTCTCTTGTACATACATTCCTTTAATTATTCATTCTTTGTTTGGGCATCATTGTTTTTAACGCTCGGTACACCGAATTGGTTTGACAGAAATTTTGAACCGGAAATAATATTTGAATCTCTGCTGATTGAATTTTATCTCACCCTTACCATAGAAGTTCAGAAATTTTGTTAGACGTAGAATTTAAGAAGTTTTAGCAAAAGAGATACAAATATCAAATTTAGTGTCTTAACAAAAAAAGAATGTTGTGACATGCAGATTGTCTTTTTTAACCAGGAGAAATGTTAACAATCAATCAACGAATGTTACAATTTTAAATGTTTATGTCCATAAACCTTAGAAAAGGTTCGGTGTACTGAGGACTCAAACTAAATCTGATGTTGAACTTCGACAAAACTTTGTATCAAAGTTTGACGATGATGGATAGCGTAGATAATTAAGTTTCATTGTTACTCATTTTGTACTTCGAGATGTACTTGGAGCTTTCAGTTGCTAATCAAAGATCGCAATTTTACACTACGTGTTCGCGGAAAATTGTGGAATTTCATGTTGAATATTAATTATTGTTTAAAAAGTTTTATTCTTAAATGAAATAATGTAAAGGATAAATTTATTGTATATCAAAAACAAAAAGAGAAAAAAAATTGTCATCGTGGCACAAAAACTTGAAGACTCTAACATGTGATATTAATATACATAAGCGAGGGATAACGGAATCCGGCCGTGAAGAAATTGATGTTTGTACAAATGTTTCATCAAAAAAGTCTCATCGAATCATTCGTTGACAAAAAAATATTCTATATATTAGATATATATTTATCGCGTGTTGAACATTTATTGTAGAAATATTTTGAGCGCGGATGGTGTGATCTATGCGACTCGCCTTTACGAGAGTTGATGCACAAATTGTTGACAGCGTTGAAGAATGGGAATTTTAAAATTGTAAATTAGAATTGTATGGAGTATGCCGAATTCAAAAAAAAATGCGAGAAATTGCAAACTATTTTTTAAGTTTTTATAACTGTTAAAAGTAAAACTATCTTGTACGAACTATATTTTTTCTCTAAAACAATTAAATTAGTTTGGCATCTTGCGAGAAGAGAAAACATTGTTATACGCATAAAACTGATCCGGAGCCCCCTGCTTTCCTCGCAAATCAGATTGATAGATGAATTTTGCTTGTACGTTAATCTTTTTTGATTATAAGTATATCATTGTTGCACATCTCTAAGGTGATTTCTTTTTTACGATAAATGAAAACTTTTTCTTTTTCTAGTAGTGTATATATGATTGCAGTGTAAATTAAGTGTGAATGTAATAAAGAAATTTGATTTGAGGAATGCGTCAAATGAGAACGTCAAATTGCGCCAAACCTCGCAACTGATAACATTTTACTTAGTAAAAGTGTCATAGGTTTATTTGAAACAATCACGATGATTACAGTTATGTAATATTTATTCAATAAATTACTATTTGATAAATTTCAAACATGCATTTGTCATTTCAGTCATGAATAGTGATTGAACGAAATAAATTTTTTTTTTCGGATCAGGGATTCAATCAAGCTAAAAACTACACGAGTTCGGTGATTTATGTAAGCGTTCTTTTTTTTGTCGAAAAGAAACAACCATGAATTTATTTACAAGAGGCATGTGAAGTTACAGCAGTTTATCCATTCCACTTGGGTTTTTTTTCTTTGCGTGTATAATAATCTGTCACAATTTAATAATTGCATTTATATTGATTGTTTTGTCTACGCATATGAATGAACATGAATGAAAGGCGGGTGTACGTCAAGGTGACAATCATTTGCATTCCAGTTGACGGCGTTAAATTAAACTTCGTCGCAGCATCGGTCGGAATTTATCATACGTACGCGAGTACCCTCGCAATTACGAACCGGTACACAGTGTTTATAACAAACGGTGATTCATGTATCTGCATTATCATATATATTCAACTGATAAAAAAATGGGAACGCAAAGGTAAAGAAAGATGGCATCTCTTCGGTTACTGTTGTGCATAACAACGTGCAATTTATGTGTATCGTTTATATCAAAGTCAATAATGTCGTGACTCGTGGGTGTAAATAGATTGAAAGTCATGTAATCTGAAGTTCGAAATGTGCTTCAGGGTAGTGCATTTTAAACTCAGTTCGATAATTATTCAGTTTGCCCGCTTTTTTCGTAGCCAGCAGTCATTTTATAAGCAAGAATAAAAATTCTTTCTCACTTCCTTGCATTTAAGGGAGAAAATTGAATAAAAAGTTGTCAAAATAATGCAGACGAAAGGAAAATAAAAAAAAAGAAAAAAAAGTACGCAGAACATGAACATTGCTGCCGCGATGGATTAGTAAATAATAATACAATACAGTACTTATAAGAAACAGATGGAGATGACATTAACAATAACCATTGACGATATCATTGATGACAATATAATAATAGGTACGTTTTT
This sequence comes from Trissolcus japonicus, assembly GCA_030522925.1. Taxonomy (NCBI): domain Eukaryota; kingdom Metazoa; phylum Arthropoda; class Insecta; order Hymenoptera; family Scelionidae; genus Trissolcus; species Trissolcus japonicus. The sequence continues at coordinate 84,284 of JAPYZS010000226.1, read as the reverse complement.
TTTTTTTTTTTTTTTTTTTTTTTTGAAAGACTATATATCATATTATGAAGCATTGTGTTTTGTGCAGAACATCTCTTTCCATTATGTTCTCAATTTGTCTATCAGTATAGTGTAGCTTTGCTTTTTTTTTTCAGGGTTATTTATTATAAACGTCACAGTAAATATATTAGGTCGCTAAGCGATTACGTGTAGATTTTGTCATGCATGTTTCGTTCCCCGAGGCGACCATTTCAACACCTTAAAGAGAGACAGTGCTTCAACTAAAAGTTGCAGTCTGAACGAGGATTTATTATTATTTAACCGTGTATGATATATATAGTGTGCTTTTTAAAAAAAAAACTTAGTCGGCAGCAGGAAAATCGCTGACAAATATCATCAACGACTGATCAACTTTGAAACAAGACAACGATTCAGAAATCGCTCTTATTTCTTTTACTTTTTTCATTTCCTTTTTTATTACTTTTTGTTGTGGTTTTTCCTTTTTTTCGGCATTTCCAAAGTCTTAGACAGGTGCCTTGTACGCATTTTCTGAACCGTTAGGATAGATACAAATGAGTGAACATAATTTGGAAAAATGGTACGTTTCTTTTTTTTTTTTGGTTTGTTTTTAGTTTTAAAAATGGTACGCGCAGGCATTCGTGACATTATTCAAGCACACGTACAGGTGAAAAATTTGCGTCTAGTTTTCGATACATCTGTCATTCATCTTTAAGATATGTATTTACAAATCTTGTCAGAATCAATCATATAGTCTGGTCGCAGTTGAGAAATCAAACAAACCCATCGGTTGAACTTGACGATACTGATTTTCATTTATTTTTGTCAAATGATTATAAACAATGTTGTGTCGCTCGAAGGTTGTTTTTCGTCTTTCTAAGCAAAACCTACGTTTTAGCATAATCAACCAAGCGCGGTAAACGTTTTAATTTTCACATTGAAAATGACAAATCTTCAGTTCATTAATTAACAAACTGTTTGGAGCAAAATTAGCTCTGTTCGTTTCCATCGAATTCAACAGTTTTAGCTGGAACAAGCAAACTTTCTCATTTTCTAACTTTTACGGCGCTGGGCGTAACATGCGTCTGCGATATAAATTTCGTTCATCGTCGCATTTCGTTTTATAATTCGCGCAAACTTGTTTTATTATTTTTTTTCTGTTCGTTCTTCAGTTTATTTTTGCGAGCGATTCTTTTTTTTTTTTTTTATTTCTCCGTTCGCAAATAAAGTTTACCCTCCAATTTGATCAAAAAATTCAACAACAAACTTCTTGTAATTATAATTTTGTTTTGTACATTACGTTTTTTTACTCGAAATGAGAAAGGAATGACGATTTTACATCCATTTTCGTTTATAAATGCAGCATACTTTTCATCGCAATAATCATATCACATAAGCTCTTTTTTGAACAACCAAGTGCACAATTGCTACAGAGGCTGTTCTCATTAATTTATCTAACTAGTCTTTTCATGTCCTGACTTTTCGCTTGCAACGATTTTTTTCGTAGTTTTATTTGTGTAAGATTTTTTTTTTCATTCAAACTTTTAACTCATTTCCAAAATTAATTTGAAAGATAAATTAAACTCCGTTTTTTTTTTTCATAGAAAATTCAATCCAAAAAAATTATTCTTTTATATCGTGACAGATTGTCAGTTTCAAGACATTTGCAATCACATGATGAAATTAAAGTTAGAACGTTTTTAACTAGCAATTTTGTGCCTTATCCTATGTCGGCGGTAAATAAAAAGTGCCTTTCATGAACACTCGAACAAAGAAATGCATTCATTTAAATTCGTCACGTACAGTTGTTCTTGTTGCAGGAATGAATTTGTATTTATTATATATATTTATATATAATATATATAGCTTTTTCTTTTAAGAATTTGATACTAACTCTATCAGATTAACAAGTACTATAAATTCCTTATTCTGCAAACACATTCATTCTATTCTTATACGATGCATATACATTATCATTTGTATTGTACACCTATTATTTTCAGCATTTTTTTTCTCCGGGCATATGTTTATGCGCACGATTTTTTTGTTTTTTTTTTTTTCATTTATTTTTGAATAAAAATTTCAAGACCTTGCAATAAATATCATAGACCTGCTGAAATTAAATTCAGATTGTTGTGTACTCAAAAAAACAGGTTAAAAAATAAGTTTCAATTTGAAATGAAGAAAATGTTTGCTGTTCTATTGTGTCAAATTAGGAAACGTGACACAAATAACAAGCCTTACTATCATACTGTCTCATACAAATGTATATATATTTATTACAGAAATATACCCAATCTTTAATTTCGTGGGTACGAGGCGCATTTTGTACTCAGCAAGCAAACGAGAAATTTATATCTGAAACAAAATGAATCAGAAAAATGGGTGAAAAAGTAACTATAAGGAAGAGTCCCTTTTTGAGGGGGGGGGGCGGGGGCGGGGGTGGTACAATCGCGAATAAATGCAATTCGTATGCGTTTATATAGCGCGCATGAATAACAAAATCTTGGAAAGAAAGTCCATGTGTCAGGCAGGGTGATTGTGGAAGGTGTGCAATATATAACGATTTTTTTTTTACGACTGTATATAAATTCATCCCAGAAATCACATAAACTTTGTTTCTAAGTTAAGGCGACGTCGTACTTCTGTACAGTAACGACCGAGTATTCTGTCTTGAATTATGATGCCGAACGGAAAACTTGTCAGAAAAGTTGTGTCGCGAACAACTTGCGCAAATAAGTGTTATACTTTATAAAAATATGCTATCAAGTTTTTTTTCCTTTAATTTTTGTTTATTTCTGTTTTTCTCTCTCTCCCTCCCTTTCGAAAACTTATCAAAACGGCGACTGCTTCTGAACAACGGTACATCCCAAGCGACAGTGCTCGTTGAAACAAGACAAAAGACGAAAATTGATATGGGTACTTTGCATAAATTATAAACTTTTCTAAAAAGAAAACTAATTTTTATTTGTTGTAATTTAACTAACGTGATTTCGAAAACGCAAATTCGTACTGCTGAGAACAATTAGTTGCTAACTATCTATTAGGCGCACCTTGTCATCTGTGAATTATCTCGTGTGTTATGTTTTATATGTTTTTATAATTTCAAAAACCGAACACCAATCGTACCAAAATATCTATCACCCGAAATGAAGTGTTGGATTAACTGTCCCTATGCCGGACGTCCACGCAATGTGCGAATTTTTGTGAATCGCGCGCCAACATAAATGCTCAGTCTAAAAAAATTATGTCTAGATCAAAACGAGGGTATTAGAATTACATTTTTCATCAAACTCGGACGGTATTGCATTAAAATACGATATCTAGCCTAAATTTGTCTCTAACATCTGATTGCAGAGCCCTTTAAGGTAATAATGAAACCGAGACAGTTTCGCTTGCATTATTGTTATCATTAGTATTTCTTTTTTTGTCATATTACCCTTTTCAAAGCGCGTATCGCCAACTACATTTCTTTGCGACCATAAAAAATAAATTTCATCAGCTAAACGCTCGGACTAGAACGTTCACAACTTTTGTTCGCTCGAAAGCTTGGCGCCTCTGTACATCTTGGAAATAGACATAATAAAGTGTGCTCGATAAGCTCTCCATTTAAATTTTCATTCAATGCCTTGTGAAAACGTCTAAACTGCGTCCGTATAACATCATACGTATATAATTATTGTATCAGCCGATACCCTCTCATTTATAAATACCATTCCAGATGCGTGAAGCGCGGTTAGCGTTACGTTTGAAAAAATGTATCCCTAAATGTTCATTTTATTTTCTATTCCCTTCTTTTCTATCCACGTTTTTTTCCTTTTTTTTTTTTTTGATGGTTCTGAAACCTATGTACAGTCACGTATCATTCTCGTATCTTGAACGCACCGAGGAACTTGATCCACACTAGTTCGGAACATCAAATAAACACCTACATCGACATACATAAGCGTAGCCCAAAGAGCGCCTCGGCGAACGCGATTTGTACAAATTTTCAGCCGCTGCAGCCTCGGCGAAACAGATCTCGTCGCAGCCCAAGATGACGCCATCATCCCGAGCCCTTTACAATTCATTTTGAAACAGTCTTACGTCCCCTGTCGCTCTACGAAGACAGGTTTCTGAACAGAACGTTCAGCATTAGGAGAATTATCGTTGGTCAATTTTAATGTAGCCTCATTTTTTTGTGTTATGTTAACATTTTCTTTTTTTTTACCTTTTAACATTTGTTTTTCATTTTTTTTTATTTTACTCAAATGAACAGTCGGTTAACAGGCAAGTCGAGTTTGGCGAACTATTTTTGATGGTCAGTTATTCTTTTACAATCGCGTTTTACTCGTGTTCGCTTTGTGTAGTTGCTTGCTGGCGAGCGCTTCCGGTTTAGCCAAGGGTTGGATTACGGATTGCTTTCCCAACGTGCCAGCTGAACTTGTCGTTTGGTATCGAATGACGGTGACAAGAGCGATCGCAGAGAAGCACTTGGCGGCGACACCGAGCCTCCAAAATATTTGAGCGTCAGGGGCGATTGCAAATGTCTGTGTCTGATGACCTCTCGCTCAGCAGGCAACGGCCACAGTTCCTGCAAGCGCAATCTAACTCAGAGATATTTGATTGACAGCTCTCCACCAAGCTCTCATCTCAATGAATTCTGATCTTTTTTTTTTCAATTGATTTCAAAATTCAGAGAGATGATTGCAGTGTAATCATGTTTCATAGCCCATCATAATGATAAAGCTGACAATTTGATTCGACGTACCTGCAGCGAGAGAGCCTCCTCTCAGGATTCGCTCTGCTTCGTTTTGCGACCCGTGATCGACCCAACGAGTGACCTTATTGTAGCGCTGATACCCCGTCCGTTTGGGGTGTTGATGTTGTTCGCGTTTTTGAAACCTTGTGGATGAGCGTCTAAACATTTTTGGTACCTCAGCTATAACAAATGTGATTCAATGAAACTCCATTCACATTTCATGATAAGCTTAATAATAAATAAAATTTTTACAACTTTACAACTTTAACATTTTTACAACATTCAACAGGTTTAACAAGATTTAAAATGATTAAACCTTAGAAAAGAATATTTTTATTTTTTGTCAACTTACTTTGCAGGCAGCTTCGATAGTTTTGCAAAGAGCTCCGCTGCTGGGCTCGCAGTTAAACACATGGGCGATGAATAAGTCTTGCGCGGTGTGCATAATGAAGGCGCATTGTTTGACATTACGACCGATACCCAAAAAGGACAGGAAACGCACCCGACACTCGGTTATCAATTTGTCATCCTAAAAAAGGCAAAAGGTATCATTTGAATGAAGAATCAGTGAATCTGAATTAATTATTAATTAAATCTAAATTATTCTATTATTAAAACTATTATTAAAATCAATAGTCGGAGCAACATTCTTTTAAATAAACTCAGACAGAAAGATGGCGGAGCAAAATGTTGATCTTAATTGATGGGGCGTAATTGGAAGTGGAGTCTAAATGGGCTTGCGAAGTCTGATATTTGCATGATGTTCGGAAACTCACATCCGGGGTCAGTATGGAAATCATGCTGGGTGCTACGGCAACGTTCACACTTCGCCATTGATTAACCGGGGTGTTTGCTACAGTGTGATCTATCGCATCGTTCAGTATCTCCATCCCTGTAGCTTGCGACACTTGCATCGATCCCAGATACTGTGCTCGTAGTAACTTTTTTGGCTCTTCCATAGGCGTGGGAAACGATTGAGCTAAAAATAACATTTTTAAACATTCAAAACATATATTTTTAATAGTCCACCCAACAAAAACGTACTCGTTTAAATTGTTTACAGAGAGAAAAAAAAAGAAAATTGCCACTCACTGACTAGAGCTTGACCATTTTTGTGGAACCGACGATGTTCCGTGGGCAAATTGTTTGGCCTCGTTGCTAAACTTGTTCGACCATTGATATCAACAGGTTTAGCAAGATTTTGATGCAACGATCTCTCGATCATGATCTTCTTACAGATATCCCGGAGGGTGTTTGCGATAGTTCGCGCAGGTATATCACAGCGGAAAACATGACACATGTGTTTTCTCGTCGTACGATCCCGAGCGACATAAGCAAAATCCCTGAAAAACGGAATTTTTTTTTAAAGAGAAGAAAAATATAAACGGCTAATTAAAATGTAAACTTCTTTTGAACAAAATAAAACCGGCAATGAAAGTTGATGTGTACGTTTGAAAGATAGATTACCTCTCACTGGCAGGGCAAGCGTAAAAGAGGCGTCGACGATTTGCATGTAATCACAAAAGTTATGTTAGCTATCATTTGCATTCGAATGAATTACCATCGCGGATATTTTATATTCATATTCAACATTACCGTCCGTGATCTCTGCCAACGCCCCAAACCCTCAGCGTGTGGATGGGCTGGGTATTCAGAACGGTCAGATTTTCCGGATCTATTAACTTCAATGCTCCTTCGTCGAGATCCATAAACAGATCCTTCCCCTAAAAAAAAGGCAGCCAAAATCAATTACCGAAATGAAACGTCAACTGTAACATGAAACATTGAGATAGCGAAATGACAAAATGGAGATGTCCGATTGAAACGAAATGAGATTGCCGGTTCAGTCCATCAAACTCGGTTACAGTTTAATTCAACTTGTTGTAATGAACGCACGATAATTATAATAACGAACGAAAGTTATTAATCAGAGCCGCGATAAAATGGCAAACGTGTAAAAGTGGCGCGGGCCGCGTTTTAATGAACTTGTAATTATGTGTCGGGTGAATATTGCAGCCTCGCTTAGCGAAGTTTATGAAAGCATGATGTTGACGTACATCTCCCCATCGACCGACGACGTCCAAAAGGTCGTTCCTGCCGAGTGAAAGATCGACGATGCACTTATTAACGGCTTTACTGCTTCTCTCGGGCGTTAAATCTTCTTCTGCGATTTCCGTCCATCCCAACGACCGTACGGCAAACCTTATGGCCTTTTCTCTGTTGTCGGAGTCAGTCCTGGCCGGATAACTCCTTCTTCTATAAATAACGTCACAAAATTATCGACTCATATATTTCTAAAAAAAATTTCTAAAAAAATAGAGAAATAACTTTGTTTGCCAATCAATGCTTTTAATCAAATTTTCCCTTATGGATGCACCTTTTTTTATACCTCCGCCTTTGCATTTTATATTTATACCCGTCAAGCGAACTTTAAACTTACTTCAAAGCTAATTCCTCTTTCCTCTTGTTCTCCGTTTCCTGATCAAGAGCCGAGCTTGTGTTGCTGCGCGGCACGGTATTGACGATGCCACCAATGGTGTGGAAATTTGAAATTATCTGCAATGACGCATGAAAATAAATGAGAACAGATTTTTGTTTCAAATTGTTTGCTCCCGCTTAAAACTCTTTTAACTTTTGTATACAAATTTTAATTAATCATCTTGTTCCATCATACTTACACTCTCATTATTCTTAACAAAACTTTTTCGAGCCTCCTTGGAGTGCAGCGTCGACTCAGGCGGCTCCCTCTGGATATTGCCACTTTTAATGTGCCAGTAGTAGGGGCCATAATTATCTGCAATTTTAATTTTATCTCATTAATTTCATTTCCGTCCGATTAATCTGTTTAATCCGCAACTAGAAACAAGGCGATTGGTATATAAATTATTAATATACCAACTGTGGACACGATCGTGAATTAGTCAAAGCGCACTCCAACCAAACGTGCAAACAAAATTTCAACCGCGAGGGGCCCGTTTCATTTATTTCAACTCAACGAAGCGACGAATTTTGGAAATTCATTAAGCTCAATAGTTGGAACCAATCCATGGGAACACAAAATGAATACATTTTGTTCTTTTTTGTTTGTCTTCCTTGTACCTTCGTGTTTTTCCCAACCAGGAGGCAAGTTTTCATCTTTGTCCTCCAAATCGATGCTGTCAACCTCGAGTTGTTTTTCCGTGCTGTTGCTCTTTTGTACGTTTGGCGCAGACTTTTGTTCCTTTGGTTGCCGACGTTTCACCGGGATCGTGTACAGCTCGGTGTTCAGAACACCCTCCACGTGCGGTACGCCGCCCATTTCTATGCTCTCATTATCTGCTTTTTCACAGTAACTGTAAAATCACAAAACAATTTCAAATTAGAGAACTATAAAAAAAAGTAATTTCGCAAAGTAACTTTTGGTCTTGAAAACGAAAACATTTTCATCTTTTTAAATAACATTTTTCTGTCAAAACAACATTCAAAAGATATTTTTTTATTTAAAAGTTCAATTTTTAATGAAGATTATTATTTTTATGATTAAAAGTTGAACTTTTGCAACTTCAGCGAAAAAGTTTGTTTTCATGCCAAAGGTTATGTCATTTTTGAAGGAAATTTTCCAAAGCCATTCGTTCAAATTTTAGTTCGCGACAAACTTACACGACCTATTGAGAGATTAAGTAGTCCGTTATGTAATAGTTAGCACGACGGTTCTAACTATGCCATCGTAATTAAAGGATTAACCAACAAACGTTGCCAGACAATTTTCAACTTGAGACTAATCTTTTTGTACCAACTTCAAAATTTGTTTCTAATTTGCGGACATCAATGTTGGAGACAAAAAAAATTACTCAACATAATTGAGGTAAAAAAACAACATTTGGCCAAAAAACGTTATTGCTCACTAGAGAACTTTTTTATCTCAAATTTTGAAACGCTGAGTTTTTAAGTCACACAGGCGCCGGCAATTAGTACGTTAATTTAATTAAAAAGCGTGTCGCTTTTTGCTCACTTTCCTTCTTTTTGCAGCGACTTAAAATAAATCTGAAAAACGAAGTCGTCCAATTAGTATGTATGTGTATCTGCGAAACGTGATTCGAAAGACAAACGAAAAAAAAGGCATACAATAATTTTACTCTTTCCTCATGAATGATCACACCTGGTTGCTTATAATTCATTAGAAAGTTCGTTCTATTTAATTATAACACCGGATTAAGGGCCACGGTATGTATAATTTTGTCAAGGCGACAAGTATGCAAAAAATGGAGCTCGTATATGATTGTGAGACATGACATAATGATACTTGTGTGCCAAGTATGTGGGTTAGTGGTTGACTGCGATATTTGTCAAGTCACTGTTTAGAAAGACAAGATTATTCCCCTAGATAAAGAAACTCAATTCAAAAAGAATAGAATTTAAAAGATAAAGAAAAAATTTTTTTCAACAAATATTTTTGCATCAAATCAAATTATGATTCAAATTATGATTCATATTATTTTTACAAATTTTACAAATTATGTTTTATTGATGAGATTTCCCGGTGAAGAAGCGATCAAAGGCCGGTTCTAAACGGTGATTAAAATCAGTTGAAAATGTTAGTTTAAGCGGCCGGATTGAAGTGAATTAAAATGTTCGATCAACGAGTGGTGATTGGATCCGTGTAAACTAGGTAGCCGAGCGTGCGTTTAGGACTCGGGCGAACACGATTGAGGACAAAAAGGTGTGAGATGTCGAGCACATGAGTGTACGAGTTTGTGCGATGCAGAATTCGTGGCGTCTTTCTGACGCTTGAGCGATCAATACACCGCCGCCTACTCGTTTCCTCCTGCTTTCTCCTCTGTTCGCCGCCTCTCTTTCGTTTCTCGAGATCTGTCGTTCGAGTACCGTTTATTCAGAGAAATCACAAGTATACAATTTCAAAAAAAAATCCCCCCTCCCCCCCCGAACAAAAATCAACAAATTTTAACAACTTTTAACAATTTTTTTACATTATTTAAATTTTATACAATGTTTTACAACTTTGTACAATTGTTTATAATCTCTTACAATTTTAATCCCAAAAATGTATTTTCTTGATTTTAATAAGTAGTTATTTAAATTGGCAAGAAAACTAACATAGTAAAATAAAGTAATTTGAACAATGGCGTGGCAGAAAAAAGCTGTTCAATAAACTCCTCAGGAGAGGTAATAGAGTTCCGTCCAAATTTCGTCGATTGGCTGTCGTTTGTAAACTGGGTTACTGAGAAATGAACTCGTTTCTTTTGCAGTAACAGGATCATCATTATTGCATCTTTTTTGTCCGCGGAAAGACAGGCCGCTGATAGCTACAGACATGTCCAAATTGCTGAGTAATGCTCTTGTCTCAAAAAGTCCACAATTTCATCCCCCAACTGGTTCAAATCAAATTCATGCTCAAACACAAATTGAACAAAAGACGTAACACTATTTTCTTTTCTCCATACAAAATATTTTACAACTTTGTTTATGTTCGTTATAAATTTTATAATGTAACAAAACGTTTAACAATGTTAATAAACTTGAATTTTATCAAACAAAATTATTTCAATTAAATTTTAAGGGCGAATTTTAATTAGAGTCAATTACGTTGATTAATTGGTACAGACAATGACAACTACAACGTATTAAGGTTTGGTTACATTATGTAAGATGATAATCTGTTGTAACGCGCTAATTTGCCATAAAAGATCCCATTGGTGCCCTATCAGGTGGTTGCTCTGTTGAATTATGCGTCGTATATATCGGGATTGTCGCCAATTAATCAATGATTCAATTTAAAAGTTGTAAAAAAAGAAGTTATTTCAATCTTCGACAATTTTTCTAATAAAACCTGAGCTAGAAAAGGACAAAAAAAAGAATGCCGCGGCTCGATATATCTGTATCTAATAGTACCGTGTTTGTAACTCAACGAGCAAACACCCGAGAACAATTATGAAAGAGTGATAACGGCGGTTTGCTTTTTCTTTTATTCCTCTTAGGCAGTTTAATAATTGAAAAGGTAACGTGTGATGACAGTATTGAACAAATTATAACCTGCTGGATTGGTGCAAACGAAACGAAATTGGTTCTGCTGAATCCGGTCAAAGGCAACTAACGTTTTTCATCAGATTTTATTTTCCAACCTCTGTTTGGAAATTCTAGACGGGCAATTAAGACATCAATCAAAATAAAATTTGACGTAAAAATGTTTCTCGGGAAGAAAAAAAATCGAGCTTGATTTATCGGCTTTGATCATAATGATTATAACTACGGAAACCGACTTCTATAAAATTAAAAGTCCTTGTCAACCAAAAAAAAAAATATATTGGAAAAAAATTGAAAAAAATAGGACGTAACTGAAAAATGAATATTTGACAAGTTGAGCTGCATTCATGAATACACTTATCAATGCATTGTAACTGTTTGTGACGTTTGATTGAAACGCACCGACGGTTAATGAAAACAAGCTTGCCGTGATTCGATCGCGACTTAATCGTGCGGTTATATCGAGCGCTAAATCCCGGCGTTTCCATGCGACGTTCCATTTACGTATCGACTTTTGCGCGCTCTGCGGACTTCAACGATTATTCGCTTTTGAATTTGCGAAGACTATCGGCTTATGAATTTGTATGCCAACAATTTCAATTAATCATCCAAGATTGCCATCTTGGGCTCGTCCTCACTTGGAACAAGATAAACATAAAATACAACCCCCTCCAACCCATTTATAAATGTAAAATTATTTTAACTTGAAAACCCTTTTTTATCGCATCCGCAAAAACTACAATTCTTTTTTTTAATTTGACAAACAAAAATGTGTGCAAAAAAAATTCTAAAACTAGCTCCTGCGGTCACTCACGTTAAAAAAGTTTACAGAAGGGTTGGTCTGACCAAACTCGTGGCAGTTTCACTGGCACAGAAAAAATGATAACTGGGCGGTTATTAGCGCGCGGGTTGAACGGACTGTGGAATCCGAGGCGTACAAATTTTGGTTTTCTTTTATTGTCTTGTTCTGTCGAGGCTGACGAACTCGGCCTATCGAGATCGTTTTATTGGACGGACAGGGGGGGAGAGGGGGCCACGCGACAAAACGAGTGTGCAATTTCGGCGCCGTAAATAAACGAGCAAAAAAACAAGCCGTGCAGCCGAGACACGCTCGTTCTCGACGGCCTGAGTTCTCGACATCAACTAACAGAGCTCCCATCTTTCGGCTCGCTTCGATTTTGTTCGCCGGTGCTCGGAGTTGAACTGACGTCATCCTGCCGTACCATGGCGTGCCCTTACTACTTGAATGTGGCCAACATCCACAACAATTTATGATCCTCCCCCGACGAATTTTATTACAAAAACAGATCGTTTACCCTTGCGATTTCTTCATTCCTGCATTACATAATCACTTCATTTTCAAATATACAAATTCCCTTCCGTTTCGTTATACTTTTTTCAGTACAATTTTTTTTACAAGTGGGGAATGAAATGAAACATTTCTAAATAAAATGCCACTTGGCAGTGTATTTTATTTATTTATTTTTTTTTAAAGAAAAGATTATTGGAAGAAAAGAATTGAAAACTTTTTGAGAAAAAAAAACAAAGTTGATAAAATACTGTTATGATGTTCAAATTTATTGGTACCTTGGTTCTTTTCTTCCCTCGGTCCTTGCATTAAATACTGTTTGCTGGAATATACGACAAACTGGGAGCAACAAAAGTTCGAGATGATGCAGAGGAATACCCAAGTACGGAAAAGTTTTGCTCAAAGTGATGGCAAAGAGTGTTTCAAAATAGTTGTGCATAAAATCTGAGATATTTAAAAACAAAAGTTTCCTCGCACCTTTTCTTGTTCTTATCCGGAAGAGAGGAGGGGGGGGGGGAAGGGAGTTGAAAATAATAAAAACAAAAAAATTATTCCCAAAGTTAAAACATCTTGACGCATTGGCGCGTACATATGAAATCAATACGAAAATCAAACAAACGCCAGAGCTTTAATCGCAGTTAAGAGAAATTTGCTATTTGGCGAACATTCGTAACTAGATCATTGTGCGCAAGTGTGTGTACACAGGGTACATTGTTCCTGCAAATATTATACCGCAAAGAGATGAAAGAGCACTAATGAAAATTAAGCAGCCGTTTTCCGCTCGTTTTTTCCTCTTTCTTTTATTTTTTCTCCAACTGGACAATTTCATTATAATTTTTTCATTCGCGAAATTTTCATCCTGAACGGAGCTATGAAAATGTCCTCGCTCTGGAATACACAATCTTCCCCAGATTATTGTAAAGGACCAACTTTGTAATGCCATTTTTTTCTACTTTTTTTATTTGAAAATAATTTTAACCAAAATAAATGAATTAGTTGATTAAATGTTAAGTAAGTTTGTCCTCCTGTCGACGGTTTGCTCCAAGTGTCGTGAGTTGTTTTAGTGTCTATTGTTAAACCGGTTTTACCATCGGGGTAACTATCATGGATGGGATAACAACGTCTGGCTCGTAACATGGACTGGGTATATCGAAGATCCCGCGAGATAACGAAGAATGTATTCGGTAAGACGGAGCGAGCGAGCCGCAAGAAAAGCCGGGGGCTACTATTTGTACGTGTACATGGCAACCCTCCTATCGATTCGGCTGCGCCATTCTCTCTATTGGCATCATTCCTTTTCTTTCTCACACTTATTACTCCTTTTCTCGTCTAATCCACCGAGTGAGATTGTACAGCAAACAAACGTCAAGTGGCCGGACATGAATTATGCCATGCAAAATTTGCCCTCAGTTAATGGGGGTATAACACCTTGAAGTTAAAAGAAATGTTTCTGTAACTATAAAATACAAAAAAAAGGTTTCATTTGAATTTCATTACTTTTGAAACAAACATTTAATTAAAACATTTAAACATATAAGTTGACCCATAAAGTTGTTTCCAGGCTGCGTCCCACAATAAAGGGCAAATTTAATTTTTCTCTTAACTCCTTAAAAAATGTTGTTTGTGATTGACTCAACTTGACTTATTTCACCAGTAAAATAATTTGATGAACATTTCCAGAAAAATTGAGAGAAACTGTAGAAAATCGTTTCAATGCACACTCTTTTTATACAACAAACAACCCGTCTGGGTTTCTCGAACAAGTATAACGAAGCCTCGCTAATGACGTGGAAGAAAAGTAAAACAATAAAAAAGAGGTCTCAGGAAACGCGCAAAACATTATGCACCTAACCGAGTCATAAAATTTAAACGAATACTAAAGCTAAAATAAACCGTCCGACTGATGACGATTCGAATCATCTTTCTTGTCCGATAATATTTTAAGTGTCAGCCGGCGAGTCGTTTGTTTCAGCCGGTGATTATCAGTTTTTTCTCTAATTTTCTTTAATAACTAATCCATCGGCTGAGAATTGACTCAATAATCAGTTCTCTCTTTGCATGAAAAGTAAAGGGACTCGGAGATGCGGGGCAAATTGAATTTATAACGGGAGCGCACTGTATCTGGAAAAGCTATTAGCGAGGTTTCGGGTTAACTTGGTTATTATGAAATTTGATTGCATTATATAAAGCCGTTACGTCGCTTTCGTATACGTTCGTTCGAACGCGAAGCCATTCACCATCATTTTGTGCCCGTTGAAAAGCGCCCTTGCGATAAATCATCCCGAAAAAATCCAACGGACAAAAATTGAATCCGTGCGGCCAATTTTCTTATCGACAAATCTCGCGACATTTCAGTGGTCTTTTTTTTTTTTTTTTTTTTTTGTGGGAAAGAGCTCTTATCAACAAAAGGCAAATTCCACTGACCAAAACTCTCATCGCTGAAGTAAATCATTCGCCATTGTGTGAATAAATGACGTCTGTTTGCAAACATATCCCCCTGATCGATATCATCCAGACGATTATTTTCCGCGATTAGTTGCGCTCGCGTCTCTTGACAATTTTCATCTCATCTATGGGCATCATCGTGTAATTAGCATTGGTCCAAAGTGGGATCGAACACAGGCGAGGAAATGAATTAAACAAACCCGTCACATTCAGACGGTACATCTCATCCGGACGTTTCCTTAATTACATTTTTATGCCAATTGATTTTACCCTGGCGAAAAGCATTCATTTACCGGCGCTTCCATCCCCTTGGCGAGAAAATTTTCATTTCTTTTTTTTTTTACTGTTCAACTCTGAAACGAATTTAGAATTTAGATTAGTTTCATTTTGATTGCAACGAGGGAGAGAAAAAAAAATACAACCTCCGGTTATAAAAGTCGCGTTACGGCAAAAATGAAAAATTCCGATTCATAAAGTTTTGTATGCAACTCCAAGGGGAAAATCAATACTGATCTTTGCGAGTAATGCATCATATAAGACACAGGTTGAATGAACCTGTAGGTATGTGTGTGTTTTTTTCCACCCACTTATCACAACTAGAGGTGTCCCACTTCGGCTGTGTGAAATAATAAAAAGCAGTAATGTTGATACAAACTAACTCCATGAATAAAATTTTTATTAAATTGACGTACACGAAATCAATACTTGAAAGAAAGCCGAGCCCGTAAAATATTGCGTTTATTTACGATCAATTTTTTCGATTTCCCATTATATTTTTATCAGGAGAGCCTTTTGCACCAATATTTGTTTTCAACTCTCTCTCTCGGAACACCTGACTGCCATAAGTTTTTTAAATTTATTTATTGTTTTTTTTTTTACTTTTAGTTCATTTTAATTGTTTTTTTTCTGACGATTTTTTTTAACGTACCCCATATTGTGATTGTCGGTATTATCAGACGCATCTTCTGTGATATGAGCATCGTTGGTGATGGGACCTTGGGTCACGTCGACGCCCATGCTTCCTAAATTTAGGGCTGCGTAGGTTCGACGAGCCTGGACTCTGTTCGTACCCCCATTTGTACCTTCGCCGCCACCGCCGCTCTCTACTACGAGATCTTGATAGAGCTCGTCGTACAACGCGCTGCCATTACCGTTGCTATTCAGAGCATCGTCCAGTCTTGCCGGGTCGAGATGGTAATTTGGGTTCTCAAATGAAAGAAGTCCATTTTCTGTAACCAAAATGAAATAACATTTAATTTCAAAAATTTTTCCCCACCAATGCATGGTATATCATTACTATAATTTTATTGGAACTTTTTATTAATTTAAAATTCATTTCTTTTTAATCATTTAATTTTTTATTTCATTTTTATACTTAAAGACAAACGGAACGAAAAAGTATTATACAATTAATTTCGATTGAATTTTTTATTAAATAAAAACTGTGTTTTTTTTTTTTTTTCGTGGTCATTATTAAAAGTTATTCCCACTAGTCAGGGCCGCATTTGATCGAATTCCTCCTAGGGTATATTAATAAGCTTCTTTCACTCCGGCAGAAGTAACTTTATTTTTGAACAACCTTCGCAATTCATAGGTCGGCTTCATTATCACTAGATTCGCACGTCATCCTCCTCTCTCGTGGGACACACACGAGATAACAAAACACGTGAGAAACGGTGCTCATTATTTTGCTGAATTTATGTTTACAATTCTTTACCGGCATTGTACATCAGTAAATTCCGCCTCTCCTCTCAACTTTTGCGATGATGTCCTTAAAGTAAACCGACCGTTTTAACATTGTTCCCATAATTTTTGCATTTTCAAATTTTATCTTTGGTTTTTTTAGTTTGTTTGTTTTTTTTCTTCATGAAAAATTGGTAATTGTACGACCAATTTGACAAAATTTGCAATGTAAATCTTAAAACAAAAATGAAAAGAAAAGTTGGTTGTAGTGCGATTACTTTGTTGTGGTTGTTAATATTTATTGTTTTTTATATTTCAGTAACGAATCGCACCGATAATTCACTTATAATTCTCACCAGAGCGTCTGACAGGTTAATATTTTGATTAGACAGTCGACTGATTTTATGATGAGTCTCGATCAATAGCGCAGGTTTTATTCACACATCCGCATGACCAGCTCAAACAAACGTGATTGATGCAAAATTGAATTGTCCAAATTCGTCAATAATTTATCATCGGCTGTGTATAAAGTTTCAATAAAAGGGATATTTTTAATCTCCCCAATTATTAAACTTATGTTTATTTCGTAAATTAGTTTGTCGCCAGAAGACCTACAGTTGGTTCGAAAAAGAAATGCCTGGATAAAAAAAAAATTAACCAAGTGACGAATAAAAATTTCACAAGTGAAACAATAATCGATAAAAATAAAAAATGAACAAGAAAATTAAAGCGTAACGAGTCTAGGAATGAAAAAACAAGCTTAATCCCAGCGAGATAAAAACACATCGGAGACTAGTTTTCATATGGAGGGCTCGCGTGCGGCGCCGAGACGTCTACACTGCACTGCCTAAACAATTTTTTTCACGATTATGATAATTATCGTTCTGCTTTATTAGGTTGAAACGAAAAAAAAAGACCAGTTACACGCGCCGGAGCAAAAATGTTTGTTCGATTCTTATTTTTATTCTGTTAACTGAAACGAGTTTTATGGACGAACCATTCTGATATATTGACTCTCTGAAATAAAACATAAAATTTAATGTTTCCAGCTGAATGGATAATCGCTAAAAATACATATACCACGTTCAGTTAATTTGATATGGGAGTACAGAATAAACAGTTTTACTGCCACACTTTTATACCGGTGACACATCCTAGTTAGTTTTATTATACATACTTTATGAATTTTTATATAAAACAGCAAAATGGAAAGAAAATAAAAACAGGGAGAAAAAAATGTGAAAGATGAAAAAATGAAAAATAAAATGATAAAAGATGAAAAAAAAAATTCAAATTTGCATTCTTATTTGAAATTTAAGGGATAGTGGTATATGTAAATTAAGAAAACTGTTTGCACTGTCTCGGTTCTCATCGCGGCAATCAATAGTTCAAGGAAAACGTAAATGAAAAATTGACGGCCGTTGGTGTGCGGTTATTGGATAGAATGATCGATCGGCCAAGTTTTTCTGAGCAACAAAAATTTTTGTTGATCAAAGAGAGAGAGGGGCACTGCCGGAAAATGTTGTCAGAAACACGTTTATTCCAAAAATGCGGACTCCATTTTTATCACGATTCAAAAGCAGAGAACACACGTCGACACAATTGGCGCAGTTTATTTTGGCGCGATAAATTTGTTCTAGCTGTTTTAATCGGCGACAAAACTTTGATTCATGTATCGGACCAAGTGTGAAAACTGAATTTGCACTCGACCGGGAACAACTGCAGGGACAATGGAGAGAGGAGCGCGCTTATGCCGTAAATTTGCCAACTATTTGAACAATGTTGCCCGCGTTTGCTAAAAGTAGTAAAACGTAAAATGTTTGCGGGTAGTGCATTTCGACGACCCTCTCGGGGTCGTTGCGCACACCAAAATGCGGCTACTCGTGAAACGTTCCCTGAAGTGATTTTAGCAGGTCTGTTATATCAGAAATGCAGCAACAATTTTTTCAACCAATTTTCAAATTTTCATCATTCCAATTTTTCAATCAACTCTAAAACATTGCAAACAATTGTCAAATTTTTCACTTTTTACCATTGCAATTTTTTCGTCCGCCTCTATTTGGTATTAAAACAAAATTTCATCATGGAATTTGAACGGACTTTTTTTAATCAACTCTAAACACGTCTGAAATGTGCTCTTTTGCAAACAAAAATGTTATGTTCCGCTGCAAAACCATCTCGTATGAAACCATAAATCTACTTTTCTTGCACAATTTCCCACCCTTCCCCTTTTTTCTCTCTCTCCCTCTCTCTCTCTTTCTCTCTCTCACTAATCCCTCGTCTTTTGTTTCTCTTTTTTTTTCGTCGTTTGTTTGCGTTCGCTCTCAAGCTTTTCGTTTCCGAGCACATTCGCACCGCGCGGCTCTTCGGTTTCACCGGTTGCTCGTAAAACCGACGCTCAAATTTTCGCTGCCTCCCAAAGTCAAACTTTTCCCCGTCAGCGGTCATTTCTTTAATCCACTTAACCGTTCCCCGATACATATTAGCCTTAAGAGACTTATCGTGTATCGCCATTTCAAACGCCAACTATATAAACTATAAATCCCACACATCTGGTCCGGTGAAAATTGTGATTTAATATTCTTTTTTACGGGCTTGGCGATACATTCGCGCGCAAAAATAAAAAGAAAAAAGAGACAGAGACAGAAAGTTAATTCCCTTCTGTTAAACAATGTGCGAAATAATTTTGTTATTAATTGCGCAAAAGATTTGGAATGAAATCAGCAACATTTTGGCCGTCGAAATTGGAGACTTGGCAACGGTTGCGATCTCTGTTTTAATGACACGATGAAGGAAATTGCAACGATGAAAAAAAAAATAATTAAAAAGAATTTAGGGAAAGGGGGATGAAAGGGGGTAAGTAAGGAGCAAACGTGAAACACGAACCGTGGCGCGGAAAATGAGCTTGACAGAAACTGCGTGAGAGAAAGGAGCCCCGAAAGTTTGCACAAAGTATATTACATTACAGCAATAACAGTATTTCTCGCAATATTAGCTGCCAGTGTTCGCTGCACTTTTCGCGTAACACCACAAAATCCCTCGCCTCCGCGGAGATCTCGCTCTCTAATTGATGTGAGAATGGCTCTCCCGCACGCTTCACTCATTAACGCCGCTCTTTTTTTTCTTCTTCTTCTTCTTCTTCTTCTTCTTTCTCTGTTCCTGCCCTTTTCCAGTATTTTATCGCCGATCAAGAATTTTCACGAGCATATTTGAGGGCTCATTTTCCATCCAAACTGCACAGGATGTAATACTGGGCAGGTGAATTATTGGGATGTAATTCAACGGAGTAGAATTGGTGAAAGATTTATTATTAAGTAATTCCACTTAAATTTCAGCGGAAGGAGAAGTTTCATGAAAGTTTCATCTGGTCATGTCTATCTTCTTTTTTTTTCGAAAATTTCCCTCGCTTCTTCTTTTCTTTATTACAGTAATTTTTTTTTTTATTCAAATCGACATGTTTCAATTTTCAAATCAAATTTAATTAATAATGAACATAAAACAACGTTTTTATAGATGAATTCTTAATTTTTTACTGACTAAACAATGACTAAAAAAATCTCAATTTTTAAAATTTCAAATTTCAAATAATACTTTTTATTTTTTAAAAAATAAAAAAAATGTTTTTATATAGCACACACGTGCGGATCGTAAATGGAAAAAAAATTTTTTTCACAATAAGAAAAATTGACCCTATAAAATGTTCCATTAGTACAGATGACAGGTATCACCTTTCGCATTTGTTGCCACTGGCACAAAGGCGAGTGAAAATAATATTTTGCGTGGGTCAATGCTAATTGCGCTTCGCTCTCGCATGGTGTACTACAAACGACGCGAATAGTCGCGCGAATCATGTATTTTTAGACACTGGCGGACTAACTAAGCGTAAAAAATGTTCAGCTCAAAATTATGAAGCGAAGAGCAATATAACTTTGTCAGTTTTGCGCCCTACGTTGTGGCGCCACCATTCCGACGGCGGGATTTTATTTTTATTATAAATGTCAAAAGTCAATATTTGATTAGCGAATGTTGTTCCGTGCAAACATACCGGGCGCTTTATTGGAACTAGTTGATGAAAAATTAATCACTCCAATATCACGACCAGCCCCTTTGTTTAGTCGGTCTTTATGATAAAGTATATTTTTTTATTCCTCTTTTTTTAATTTCACTTTATTTAACTTTACATTTTTTTCAATCTCACTCTGTTTAAATTTTGCATTTGCTATGTAATTTTTTTTCCAACTTTACTTTTTATTTATAAGTTTTTTTCATTCCCAACTGACTTTTTTATGACAAAATATTCCATCGGTACTTTGAACAAAAAAAAATCTGTCGAAATCAATAAAACTCGTACATTCAATATTCCAACACAGAACATGTTATTTCGTTTTGTCTTTTTTCCGCTCAATTTGTGTGATCGGTTAAAGCGGTGAATCTGTAGTTTGCAAAAAATAGAGAAATAGCAGTCAGATTCGCACCATGCGGACGTGTAGCGCGACGTCCCTCAATTTCCAGCTTGCAACTCGCAGTTTCACGTACGCGAGACGTCAAATCGCGCACAAAAAAGCCAGGGCCGACTCTCACAAAGTTCAACAAAAAAAAGGTGCGCGCAACATGATATTGCATCACGAAAGTAATGAAATTCGCGTGATAACAAGCCATGACATAAAAAAATTTTTTTTTGTTTCATCATGACAAAAATGTTCGTTCACAGATATTGAATTTGGAATGGAGTTCGTGATGTTTTGTTTGTCTGATTGTTTGTCTTTGTTTTATAATAAAACTTGCGCGGTTGATTCGCCAGATGGCGCATCAGCAAAAAGAAACAAATATTTATTATAAAAAATAAAAAGAGAAAGGAATAAAAAAAAAAAGTCTGCGGACCTGGAGAAAACGAAACGAAATACGTTGTGTGTATTGGGCGCACAGAACGTGTTCTAATTGAAGCCCTTGCCATAGGTGTCTAGAAAACGTATAGGATGATCTCATTATCGTTACACGCATAACATTTCCAAGTCTACGGGAGGATTTTAGCAGGTCGATCGATCACTGAAACACAGTTGGCGAATAAGCAGAAAATTAATTTTATTTAAAACAGTCAGTGTTTTTTTATTCGAAAGTAACGCCGTTTTACAAATTAAAACTGAAAAAAAAACATGGGAATAAATTTCAAGCTAGAATCACATGCCAAATTAAATTACACAATTCAATTAATCAATGTCAAATTACAAATTCAACTGAAAACAAAGTCAAAATAAACATACAACTTTTTGTAAATAAATGTAAATAATCATTTGTTCAGATCTGGAGAACTTTTTTGAAAAAGTAGAAGTCCGATCCGATCCAAAACCAAGAAACTTGGGGCGGAGGGTTTGCAACTGAGAGTCGAGGGCGTACATGTGAGCAGTTATCCATTTTGCTTTGGAATGCGAAATTCAGTTTGTAGGAAATTGTCTCAACTATTTATCCCAAGGGTTAACATGAGCGGTTCTATTAAAGCGGCCGCTGCGACACGATTCTCAAACCACAAAGATACCTGGTCCCAGGATTGCGATTAAAACGCTTCTCACACAAAGGTGCAACCGTGCTCATTGTCCTCATGATTCAATACACAATCTAACAACTTTTCCATCTACTGCGCATTTTCCCTTTTGGGATCCCTTTTTTCTCATGATATAAAAAACGTTTGTTGTTTTTTCATAAAGAGTGTTAACCTTGGTTACAATCCCTTTTTTGTTGTTTTTCATTTTTCTTTCCTTTTTAGATTTTCCGGCCAAGCGACTGCAAATTTTCTTTTTTGTGGAAACATAAAATCATAACAGTAAAACTGAATGATGACAAGAGCGCTTAGAGGAACACGCGAATAAATGTTTTGCGTATAGCAAAGTATGTTTGAAAGGGTGATCGAGAAAAAAAAACGACCCAAGGAAGCGAGATACATGTGTATAAGAGAGCCCAACACACGGAGGAAAGGAAGCGAAGCGAGGTTGATGCGAAACCGATAATGCGTTCGAACCGAACACAAGTCGGGTCATTTTAGAGCCCTCTTTGCGAGGGTATTAATCCCCTCAAACCAACCCGCGATCCACCATTGTACCTGTTAGATTGTCGCACTTATGACCGTAAAAGATAAGTCAAACTGTGGTTCATTGAAAAAGCCGCAGTTTTTCGTCCACAGGATCGATAAACGTCTTTTTATTCTTTTTTGATTCTCGACTCACAAAGATGAATATTGGAATCAAAACGATTTGCGTTTTTTCCAATACTAGGACCTTTTCGAATAGCTGTCAAAATGCATTTTCATTGACAGAAAAAGTTTACTATTTTGTACAAATAAAATTGTTTAAAAAAAATTTTTGATATTTTATCAAATTTAAAACTGAAATAATTAAAAGATTTAGGAAAAATTGTTATGAATGAATGTACGAACGAAATTTCGGTAGTGTCACATTTACCCCACTTGTCACAATTACCAAAACTGCCCCTGTTACTGATTCAGAAAACGGCACGTTTTCTACAAATAAAACTTCTTTTTCGGAGTGTCTCTTTTTGCAGTCGTAAAGGTCGCATAAATAACGCGAAATTTTATTCGAAAAAAAGGAACGAGAGTGGCAATTTGAATTCGCACATACAAAATGTAATATTCTCCAACGGAATCCGACCGGGTTCGCATGTCGGGATAATAAATGTAAATTCGGGTGAATTGCGAGCGGTAAAGAGATATGTCGGTCACGTCTTCGACAGGTCGTTTGACTCGTCTATTTGTAATTTGCCCACTATTGGTAACAGGGCTTTTTAATATCAAAAGGTAGTGGCTCTGGTGAAGATCAAAAAAAAAGTTTCCTCCAAGGGATACCGAGCACTTGGTGCTGAAAAATCAAACTTTTGTCTCGCGTCAGTTTTGTTTTATCGTCAAAAGTTTTTCTTAATATTTCTCAAAGATGACAAAAACAGGATGAAAAAAAAAATTTGTTTCCAATCAGATGTTCGACTGGATTTTCATCAAGTTCTCTTTTATTTTTATTCAGATTTCCGTTCTCTCGGAAAGAAAATTTTTCTTACTGACTTCACGTCAGCTCCAATAGATTTTTTTTTCGCTCTTGGAACAATGACAAATAGTACAAAAATATTTTGCTGAATTTACTTTGGTTCGAATTTACAACGCGATATGTCATTCAATAGCGTGATATGATATGCGGAGCATCCACGCGATATTCACTGCGCATCGAGGAATCTGTCCCATGTAAATATTAAATGAATAAATTTATGAACGTAAATTCTCTCCCTTTCCCTAAACATTTTTTTATCTTAATTTGAAAGGAAATTTTTATGTCTGAATCTAAAATCTCGTCGTTTAGTGTGATTTTTTTTTTTTCATATTCATATTATGATTAAACAAAAAATGGGCTAACAACATTTGTATCAAACTATAATCTGCATGGAAGATGAACAACCGAAGCGTCGTGGCGAAGATAAGATTATCACACAAGAGGTATCGGAGTGTACATTTACGAAGTGACGAGGTGAAACTTATTAAGGGAGGAAAAGCAGAAGACACCCGTTTTGCTCTTATTATCGTCTGTTGTTGAAACTTCATCTGTGAACGCTTGATGCATCGCTGATGAGACTCGTCTTGCAAAATTAACTCTAAGCTGAAATAATTTAAACTCTGAATTGCGTCTCCAACAAATGTACATATATATGAAACGTGTAAAATGATAATATTTTGCAATTTGGGAAATGACATGTGGTGCCATCTGAATATCACTGGAAATATTTTCAAGTCAGAAAAAAAGAACAAATCACCACCTTTAATCTCGTTTCATATTTTGTCAATGAGTTTTTTTTAACTTTTTTTTTTTTCAATTATCTATTTTCTTATATTTTTTAATTTGATTCAATCATTTTTTTATCGACTGACCTCAAATTGGCCCCATGTCAGATCCCAAATAAAATAAAATAGTTTGCTGAAAACATAATTTTGCCAACATTTCGGTGGATGAATGGGTTTAAGCTTTTATAGATCTGTAATGATTCATACCTAATTTGAAATCCCATAATACTTTCACGAAGCCATTACATAATCGCCTATTCGCCGGTGAATTTCCATACGCAAGATCTATGGAAAATTGACACAAATGTACATTTCAATTCACATTTGTCCGGGCGCGCATCGTAAAAAATCATTTGTTTCATTGAATTCTCGGCATATCGGCGCGGCCAAATTTTCATAAATTCGTGATACATAATCGGGCCGGAGCATATCGCGTTTTGCGATCGCTTTTAACGCAGTGTCGATCCGACATGAAAAAAAATTATTCGCCCGGGTGTTTTCTTCACCCGGGAAACATTGGAGGTCTGCCAAAAAGGGGGAGGAAAATGTTTCATTATTCCACGGAGTAGCTGCAAGAGGTTGTGCTTTATGTTCGTTAATTATATTGGCATGAGTCAGAGAACAATTCTATCGTTTACTCTCTCTCTCTCTCTCTCTCTCGTTCTTCTTTTTTTATTATTATTATTCTTCTCATTGCTCTTCATTCTCCCCGATTGTGTGCATTAGCTCTATAGTTTTGTTGTTTCGATTCGAACAATTTGTCTGCGAAACGTTCGTTTCCCTCTTTTTAGGATTCGCAACTTCCACACATTTCTTCGCCTTTTTTCATTCCTCCTTCTGCTTTATATGATCAAAATAAATGACTCATCCTGCCTGCGGGTTTTTCTTCGTTAAATATTATAATGAGGACCGATAAGTTTTGACAAAATTAGAACG
The DNA here is from genome assembly GCA_030522925.1 of Trissolcus japonicus. NCBI lineage: Eukaryota > Metazoa > Arthropoda > Insecta > Hymenoptera > Scelionidae > Trissolcus > Trissolcus japonicus. The sequence goes on along the minus strand of JAPYZS010000226.1, from coordinate 59,321 downwards.
ATTTTTTTTCATCTAATTTGAGTATCAACTTCCAACCAAATTTTTTGTTACCTAAATAAACGTAAAAACGAAGTTAACAAAATCAATGAAAAAATGAGTATCTTAAATTAAGACACCTTTTTTTAGATTTTGTCTAGTCAGGTCTAGCAGACTTATTATTATTATTTTCAATTTCTTCACTTCAAATCTTTTAAATTTTATTATTGTCCATAGAAAGTGACAACAATTTTGGCTTAAATTTTTATTTGCAGTAATTTTTTTCTTGTACTTTTTTTTTCTACTCCGAGACTATGCAATAGACGGCACAAACATTCTATAAAAGCATCGAATAATTTTATTCGACGCTGCTTTTACTTGCAAAGTAGTGCGAATCGATGAACAACTCTTCCAGACTTGTAAAGGCATAGTAATTAATTATGTTTTCTATTATAAATCCAATGGTAAAGATGCATGAGGCTGAAATGCAGTCATTCGACATGATTCCTATTACCATTGCCTCCAAGCAGGTTTTGAATGAATCAAAAAATTAAAATGAAAAAAACCTGTCTGCAATTTAAATTTTCAATTTTTATTTTCTTTAAATTTTATTATACAACGTTTATTACGTTTGCAAAATGTATAGAAACTGATTCTCACAATTTTGACTGATTCAAATTTAGCCATCGCAAACCTTACGTCATTGGGATCAATAATTTATTCGTGCCCCTCTCTTTTTCAATTCGAAAAAAAAAACTTGTTCTTGCATAAAACGTATAATTATTGAACGGTAATAAACAATCCCGTGTTATTGTAATCACGAACGAACCGCTGCTGGTTTCTTCGTCATCGTGACACCATATCGATTTACGCGACAAAAAAGAAACAAGGCGAAGATTATTATTACCAATAAAACCTCGACTAAACGCCCAACTGGGATTTATATTTTCGTCATTAAATATATTTTCAGCAGCTGACTTGTTGAGTTCGAACGTATCATACTTACGGTTAATTCCGTGCAACACCATCGTCACCGAGTCGGCCACGGGCCCTCGTTTGTCAAAGTTGGACGCGGACGGATCCGAAAAAAAATTAACAAAAATCTTTCTAACTCATTCTCTCACTGGTACTCTAATTTAGGGACCGACAACTGGACCGACTTCCAAACTTCGCGTCGCAACTGACATCCTTTCTGAGATCACTCCTCACTTCCGTGAAAAAAAAAACCACAAGATGTAAAGATGTTGCGCGACGTTATATCGATTTATTTTTTTTTAATTTTAAAATTAAATTCAAAGTTCGATTAAAAAAAATTCTAGTTCACAGGTGTATAAATTGTTGGTTGTTATTGATCAGTGGTTTTGGATCTTAGGAATTGCGGAAACGTCGAAAGAGAGGAGAGACGTTGGAGCGCCGCGGTCGTCGCAGTGACTGGCGAGCATTAGGACTCTCGCCCCACCCCCGCGAGACCTCTTTGTTAGTCGCCCCCTCGCCTACTTAGTGTTCATCGCGCAGCATTCAACCCCTCGGACTCTTTCGCCCTTTGGATTTGAACTCCCTCTTCAGATAGTCGCTCACGTGACTGCCTGCTACACCAATCAGCTCGTTCAATGCTACGTCATTCAGAGGTTCTCATCAACCTCGCTAAGCTCCGGGTTGAGATCGCGCACACCAACTTGTTCGCGCGAAAGCACAGTGCTTGCAATACCCGTTTCGACACTGTTCAAACACGTGCCCAAACTCTCGAACCCATAAACAAAATCCGCTTGCACATATTCGTGTAACAAGTTTTTTTATTTTTTCTGTCTTCTTTATTTTTTGCAACGCTGCAGAAAATGACATTGAAAAAAAATGTTGTAGTTATGTTTTAGAACATCTCAAAATGTTTTCCGTATCAAGGAGAAACATCATTTGTTACTGCGAAAAATGTTTGATTTGTAGAGAACTTTTTTAATTTTCAGTCTTGTTTTTTTTTTTTATCGAATCATAATAGTAACAATGAGTTTTAATTAAATTTTTCTTTCTATCTGTTAGCGAACTGTAAGCCGAGGTATTATTTCGTGCATTACAAATGGAGAGGGGGAAAAAATTCGAATAGAAAAGAGGAATCAATATTTTCCATTTGACTTTTGACTATTCAGGGTTGCAAAGACTATAACGAAAGAAAATCCTGCGTATTGTCGTGGAGGCTTTCGCACCAAAATGAAATTCCGCCACTTCACCCCTGCGCGCACCGCCCGAACGCTATTATCTCTTTCCAGCGTGCGCTGGATAAATCAGTGGGGATCCCTCTTGAAAAATTTCCGAGCTCTTATTGTCTCAGATCCACGTAGATTTGTCTGATGGTGCACCACGTTGGGATGAAAAAGGTTCTCCGCGGTGTAGCTAATTGACACCCCCCCCCCGGTCATATTCACAATTTAATTAGCCTACATTTCTTTTTGATTGATCGGCGCTGATAAATGCGCCTCCGAGGTATTTATATTTTCAGCTGAAGAGTGATTATTGGGAACGGTTGTTTATTCCTCACGGTGACTAATGATTTTATCAAATGCTGTCACGCACACGCAAAAACACAGTATAGGTGACATCAGCGAGACGGGCAAGAGAATTTACGACCGGTAGGCGGGGAGCACATTAAACGCAGCCAACACGGCTACTACAGCTGCACAATCTTGATGCGCCATTCACCGAAATTTAGAGCGAATGAACTTCCACGGAAATTGGTACATAATGATGCTCATAAATTTCACTACCGATCCGCGTCCAAAACAATTTTCGACATCCCAACAGTCGCAGGCAAACATTTTCTCGCATATATGTGGCCATATATGCAACCATATATGGCAGGATGTATATAATATATGCAGTCATATATGCAATCATTTATGGAATCATTTATGCAACCATATATGGATGATATATACAACCATGTATGTTAGAAAACTATAATCTCTAAATTCGAAAAAGTATGTATATCACCTATGTTTATATATACTAACGATTATGTAACATATATGAACATATATGTCGCACAAATTTTTATTTATGTAGCATTTTGCATGTATGTCAAGTAAGATTTTAGTTCCGAAGATAATTAAGAGTTTGTAAACGATGTTTATTCAAATTCAAATTTAAATTTCTGTCTGAACGAGTACATAAAGTTAGAAGTACAAAATGAACGGGACCGTATGATCAATAAATCGTTCCTTAGGCAATACAAACAGAGACCAGCTCTAATTTCCGAGTTCGAATTGGAATATGATTGCATTAACATGTTTCAATTCATATGGCTATTTGAGGTACGCGATCGATTATTTTAAAATCGCCGTCGGGGCAGCATTAATTATTCGATTTGAAAGCGCAAAACAAAATAATCAACCTTTTTGTCTCCAAACGAAACGGGTCGGAAAAGATGGATTGTATAATCGTAAAAATATATTTACTAATGAGAGCCAGATTGAGCTGTGAATTATTCATGTCGCATACTCGGTTCGTTGTAATATGTGATATTGTCGAGATCAAAGACCGGAAAATCTGATTATCATGCAAATTTGAGAGAATGTCGAAAAAACGTAAGCTGCGAAGTGTTTATAAGCATTGACAGTTAAGATGGATGTTCGAATGCAGTTGAAAAAACATGTTAATTTTCAATTGGGAACTAAAACCTGACTAACAGTTTTATATATGTCTCCATATATGCAGTATTAATGTTGGCATTTATGGTACATATGTGACTCCATACATGTTCCATATATGGCTGCATGTAAAATAAAATCCATATGTGACATTCATAATCATATATTTTCTACAAATTTAACATATATGAACCATTTATGGAACCATATAAATTTTTATTTGGAATGTTATAATTTTGCATCATATGTGTCAGAGTACCATACACGTTTGTAAATATGACACATATGCCACAAATAAGAGGGCAAACCCTCATGGACGAAAATATAGTCAACAAAATATAGTTGAAACTATTATCCTTATTGCCGCCTTTTATAAATTTTTTATATAAAAAATATATTTCATTTTATATTTTACAGGTTTATATAATGAAATCTATAAAAAATATATACATATTTTTTATATGTATATATTGTATACAGAACACTATAGTCCTTATTGCCGAAAATATAGTTTATATAGACAATATATAGTTTAGTTATATTTTTAAATCATATTTTCGTCCGTGAGGGAAGACGGGAGCAGGTTTTTTATGTCTATATCTACACGGAAGTAAAAGCTTTGACGAAAAACAACTAGTGAAGGAACTTAATGGCCCCTGGTCGAATTAAGAAAATTCGGGCTATTAAGCGAATGAAAAAGTTGGGATTACTTTGTCCGATATATCGTTAAATAAATTATGTACGTTCGCTATATCGTAGAGCGCAATTTTGACCATCGAGCAGAGCACTCTGTACTTAGGGTTACAGTGTGTACGTGTTGGAAAATCACGCAAGGTAATCTCTCTTTTGCTTAAAAGCTGTCTCGCTCGCTCTCAGAAGGATTAATTAGCTTCCAATTCCCTCAGCCATCAATCTTTGACTCCGTTGCAAAGTCACGCCGAACCTGGCAATGCCAATGTTCTTTTATTTCACCCGCTCGTGTATTATTTCACTTGTGGTTTTTCCGTATAAAATGTTGATGGTATCGGAATGATGCAATGGCCTTTTTGTTATAACCAACAATCATTATCGTGGATTTTTTTTTCGTTTCCAGATGGCGGATATAAAAAAAAGGAGGTTCATTCGCCTGTTGGTCGGGATGAAACTCCGAAACTGATACGAGAAAGATTGTCGCGCCGTCTGCTTCGTCGTGTTTTATTTGTTTCCGCGGGACTCGTCTATTGTAGGTTTCACGAATGCCTGCCTTGTTTTCGCCTTCCATTCTCTTTTATCCCTGCGACTTATTCGCATCGAGATTCTGGTTGACAGAGTGCGATTCATTTTCCAACCGGGACAAAAATGAAATAATGATTGCCATTACCCGACACGTTTTTCACCGCTCAGCTATTCATCGCCAGAAAACTCATCAGATATTTTGATGAATTTACGCGAGCGGAAAAAGATAACACGGTGACACTAAAAACAACTCGGTTACCAAAGTTCTATTCTTGTTTTCTTCACGTTATTGTCGGTCAGCGAAAATATTGTTTCAGATAGAAAAAATTATAACTGAGATTCGAACCCTCGTCCTTAAGGTGAGAGTCTACTCGTTTATCCATTACGCCAAAATTGCTTTTGAAATTAAAAATCTTTTTGTGAAAAATATTAATCATCTTGAATGATCGAATTAAAACGGTTGTCGTTTATCGTTTCAAATCATTTATCGTTATCATTATCAATAAAATAAATTACGAAAAAAAAATTAAAAATAATAAAATATACTTGCCCAAAAGTACATCTTCGTCAATATCCTGGCCATCAAGACCAGTGTCCAAATCAGAATTAGTTAGAAGAGCGTTGGACTGCATGATGTCCATCTGAGATAACTGATACTGATGTCGAAGTTTCTCCAGATTGTCCGAGGCCAGGAGCTCGGCCAATAGGGGCAGATAAGGCGACGTAAGCAGTCCCGGACTGGTTGTACGCAGATACCCAGGTAACCAGAGTCCTATGAGTCCGCAGGGCACCACCGGAACAGCACCGGCACTCGCAAACCCACCATTCAAAAGTTCCCCGCACAACATAGATATTGCAAAGACACTCTAGCCCTTCTGTTTCTCAATTTACCAACTCGCCAACTCACCCTTCTTTTCACACCTGCAACTCAAAAATCAAAATTTGACCTCCAACTGGTCCTTAACAACAGCAAAATGTCGTTGCGACAAGTGGCGCCGTCTGTAGATGGCGCGCATGAGCAGAAACATGGCTGACAAAACGATCTATAGATCTTACGGTTTCATACAACCTGGAATTTTTTTCTAATATTGTTTCAAAGATTTGAATATTAATTGGAATTGGTTTTGTCGGTTAATTCGACGATGGTGAAACCGACGCTTCGGATTAACATTCTTTTATTCGTCTCTTGATTTCAACTTTTTCAGGTGGTCAAAGTGATAGGTATGAGAGTCGTTGATCCGGAGCAAAAGTGGATTATATTTGGAATTTAATGTTTTTACAAACAACATTCATACTCTTTCTAGAAAAAAAAATAAATGTGAAAGATAATTTCTATGTAATGAAAGTGAACAATTTTATGTAAGAACTGGTTTCAGAGTTAACTAATATTTACACACCAACAAAAAAAGCAATAACAATGTCAGAAAAAAAGGACTAGAGGAAATTATAAAACTGGTATCAAGTGAAAACGCGAACTAGACGCTCATAACGGAAGATTGATTGCGAGATAAAGTGTCCATACCATGTAGGTTGAAATAGAGAGATCGCGATTGAAGGACACTACCACTATGGCCATGTAGGTGTGATCTCCCTTAAATACGAATGCGATACGGCTTCGGATGGCATCTCATAAGGGCTAGCGAGCTGTTTGAATCGCGTCACTGGACGCAACCGATGGCCCCACGACAGATGTCCAGCTCGACCAACGGCGACACGACTCCCAACTGTAATGCCAGAGCGCGGTGAAAAGCCGCGTAAATACAGTTTGCACCTCGCATAAAGGTTATACCAAAAAGGGCTTAGTTCGCAAAAAGGATGCGCGTGGCGCTGACATTCGAGGGTGGAACGTCAACCCCCGCAAGCGCAAGCCCGCAAACCTGCTCCGGCGCTTTGTTACTCGCGAATGTGTCGGCTATGTTGCTAATGAATAGAGCGATTAGATTTGCAAATTAAACCCTATTATTGAATCTATTAAAAAATTCATTTATCAATATAATTTAATACATATTGAATAATATAATACCTGGGAAAATACTGAAAAGAAATCATACAAATTCCGGAAACCCTCAACTTGAAGACTGATGGAAAACTTTATAAGGATTATTTTTATTTATTTATTATTATTATTTTTTTTTACCTAACAATCTTTTATAAAGTAATAATTTTTGTTGCAAAACACAGCAAACATTAATGTTTCAGAAAAAAAGATTTTTAGTTGCTTTTTAAACACAAAATGTTTTTCTTAAATTGACTGCACTGCATTTCTATCAATTTATAACCGATGTTTAAAATAACAAATGTACAATTTGTTTTTTTTTTTTCAATTCATCATTTGATCAGACAAAATGAAATTTTAATTTTTCATAAGACGATTCAGCTGTAAATACGTACTTACTCATTCCTCCCACTCCCCCTAGGCAAGTCAATTTTCCTGTGTAGAACAAGTCCCATAAAGGGTATTAAATACCATCAATGCCGGCGAATAAAATGCGAACCTGCTCGAGATACAAGCAGACGATTGCATAAAAAATAAATTGTAATTTATTTGACTTTCCTAGGGATTATCTATTAATTTATATAACAAAATTAACTGCTACAGAACAGAAAATAATAAACAAATTATTACTTTTAAATAATTCTTGCTTGTACTTCTCTTTGTATTAAATTTTTCATCGAAGAAGAAATAATAAAAACGTTCATCCAATTTATTATAGATACTCATCAAATCTTCAACGTTTATCTCAGAAGCTGATTTGTTTTGAGATGAATTTTGTATCTTAAGAAAAGTGCACGATACAAAACAAAGTTAATCAAAATCTAAAATAGAAGTATACATTTCTACTAACCGAATTTCAAAGATGCGAAATTTCGCCCTCTGAAACAGAACGCGAGAAAGAACAACTTGTCCCTGAAGTGTCGTATCATAGCAAAGAGACTCGCTTCTTCCCACGGAATAAGTCTGTGGAGGCCATGCAACATTTATGCTTCGACTTGCGTTCTTACATTCATTCGTGTCTCATAGACCTCTGTCACAAATAAATCAGCAGTTCAATTAAATTTCGCCAGTTTTTGTTGAAAAATAATGTTTTTATTTGTTCACATTAAGATTCACATTAATAAATATAACTTTGTTTTTGTTTCATTGTTTGTTAATCGAGAGCATTCGAACTTTTGTAATACTTTAGTCACACCTTTGTGTTTAGTGTTTTTTGTCATTAAACATACAGCATGAGCATTTTGAAAAAAATATCATTTTTACAATTAGATTTGTGATGGTCTCGTAAAGATATGAATGGCAGTTTGTTACGAAAAAAAAACATAATTCGAGTTTTTCTTTTTGTGTCAGCGTACGTGTTAACAATCTACTCAAGGTTCGTTTTCAGCGTCGATTATTTTATTGCTTCCGATGAAATGTCGAGGATGAAAGGCACTATTTTCAATACATCGCATCAAAAAAGACAATGTTTCATCATACCAATACATTCTTTCCAGGTGGAAAAAATATTTTTGTTGCAGTCAATAACTTTGTTCAAAATAGTTTACTTTTTTTGCACATCATTTGACATTGTAGAAAAATTCGAGAAAGTGCATTGGTATTGCGAGGCTGCGTCTTTTGTATGCGATCAATGAAGATTACAAGTGCGCTGTGCGCGGTAACTATCAAATAAATGTTTTTATTAAAAAAAAGAACTCGTAACAAGAAATTATCTCGTAAAACAGCTATTAGTTTTGGCAATCAAAACAAAAATAATTAACTGTAAGTTAGAATAAATTGAAACGCGCGTGATTAAACTTGTACTACAATCAAAAATGTTCAACTTGGACGAGATTTCAAAAATGAAATTGCAACAAATTCGTATCGAACTAATCACACATATCTGAACAAAAAACTTAAAATAGTGTTTTTTTGTTTTTGAATAAACATAAAGATTATGAAAAGCTTTTGAAACTGTAACTCATATCAAAACTTGAAGTAATGTTTGCCACTTGATGTACCGTTTTAAGGAAAATAATTTGAAAATTATTGTCACTGCAGATCGGATGAAAGGATCAACGTTGACGTCGGTTCGCCCAGCATTGTGAACAATAGTACTGATTTTCAGGGCTGCCATAAAATTGACACTGCTCGCTACGACATTTCCGTATGTCCTGAAAACCCGTTCCAATCAATATTCAAAAAAAGTTCAAAGTAATAAAAAAGTAAACTGTTTAAAATTATGTTGGCGCTTACCCCTAATAATTCTGAATCATTCCACTTTAGAGAACCTGCTACCCCTGCTGAGGAGCGATCGTTATAAAAAGTGGATCTAAAAAGCCACGAAATAAACAATTAATAAAATTTCAGCTCAACTTATGTACCTATGGGTTATAAAATGTTTAATAGTCAGTACCTTGAAAGATAAAGAGTGTGATCTTTATGATTTGTATTGACCGGTGGCAATTTACTGACACTTGCATGACTATTACTATCACTAGCGGCGTAAAATCGCGATTTTCCAGCTCCGTAATTCATCTCCGAACCGCCCTTCTCTACGGGGTGATCTTCTAAGAATCTATTATAAACAGCAACAAAGATAAATATGACAAAAAAATTACATTACGACGAAAAGTCATCGCCTAATTGCTGTTACTTACCTGGAATGAGCGCACTGCAGATAATTTTGCAACATCAAGTCAACATACTCGTGCCGCTTAATTTTGATTTTCACACAAAGAATGCCCTCGCCCGTTGGACCGGATATTATTGCACTCGGTGGGCTCTTCGGTCTTTTGGTCATCGACCAAATTTTTTTGCTCACAGATTTACCAATCGATCCGAACTGCTTTGCCACCCCGAACCACTGTTTAGCTGCCTTATTTTTACTGGCCTCGCTTTCAGACATCCTCTCCATCTCGTCTGTGCTAAAAATTTGATATTCCGTATCTAAATACTCTTTGATTAGAATTTCCATCTGCAAATGAAAAACCAAAGGTGATTTAAAAAAAAATAAAACAACACAACTTGTTCTTCATTTAGTAAAATTGATTTCATTGAATAACCAAAAATTAACACAACGAACAATTAAAAATTACAAGATTAAAAATAATGAAAATTTTAATAGAACAAAAATTGATATTAGATATATGATTTTACTGTATCTTGCTGGCAAGGTAATAGGTCTTGGGATGCACTCCAGTCCCAGTCAGGACCAGGATCGACTGCAAACAATACTGGTAATAGTTGACCATTATCGGGGTCCACTAGAGGTATGCTAACGCCATCGTCGGCGTCATTGTTCTCACTATCGACGGTAACCAAGGGTGAAAAGTGAGCCGAGTGGTATGCCAAAAGCAATGGAGTTCGATGGCACTTGGACGATGGTACTTCCAGTGGCAAATAAACGCCACCAAAAGGTATCGGCGCTATTGCGACGCCGTGCGCGTCGCGCAACATTGTCTCTGCGATCACTATTATTGGCCTACGAAGAACGTGCGCTAAGGCCAGTATGTGAACCTGTTTCAACAACATTTCAATTAAGAGGGAACATACACCTGAGAAATAATCTGGCAATAATCGTACTTTCACTGTTAGATAGCTTATTAAAAATATATAAAAATATAAAAATGTATGGAATTCATGAAACAATACAATTTTGACAATAGAATTTCAATAAAAATTCATGAAACAATCTTCACAGTCGGAAAAAATTTTTAGGCATTCGGAAACTCTACCTCTTCCAAGCTCTGATACGACGTTGCAGTTTGGTTTCGCAGATTGGCAGATGACATGTCAACTATAGTCTGCCACTCTGACATCCATTCACTTTCGCTATAGGATAAACCTGCTACTGCATTCAGTCCCATTTGTCTCCATTTCCAACGTCTACAAAATGTAACAACGTTGTAATAAATAGCAAATTAATGACTGTCAATTTATAGTTACTTAATTATTGTTATCAATATTATTGTTATTATTGTAATTACAAAATATGTGTGATATCAAGTTATGAACCTGAACAAAGCTTGTCGATATTCTCCTTTGTCCAAAGTATTGTGCAAAGCTTCCCTTAGAGTTAATGGTCTGTCTTGAAAGCCCCACATACCCAAGGAGGCTGCATGTAAAAGACAGTTTCCATCACCCATGGTGGCTAATGGCCAAAGAACGCGAGAACTGCCATTCTTGCCACCACACCACCAATTCAGTCTTCCAGTTGCTTCCAGACAATTCAAACAACCTGTCTCAATCAGATCCCTCTCGAGAAATTGTCGAAACGAATCTGAAATCAAATTTATAAAATTATTTTCGTTGAAATTGTAATTCTTTCTTTTACGTACAATGTTTAAAAATGTATAAAATAAATTTTATCGAAATTAGTCGAGTTACATTTTTTATGTAAATTTTTTTCTCATGTAACATTACACCAGATATAATACAATTTTACACTTTTTGAAATCAGTTTCAATACGATTGAATTTTCTGTTTTATTTTCACAGTGATAAGAAAGAAAAGTAAATCCCATACAAAGTTTTTATAAAATTTATATACCTGGATATAAAGAGAGGTCAGGCAATGAAAAAGTGAATTCGGGGATCTCGATTGGACTGAGCGATGCCAATTGCGATCTCACGTGCGATACAATGGCTGCATTTTCCGTCGCCCTGGAAATGCCTCTTGCCAACTTTTTGGTCGCTCCTCCCACGCTCTCCAAGGGTTCGTCATTTCGCGATGCTTCTTGTTCCAATCCATCATACATGGATACTGCCCCGCTCATAACCTTTTTCATAAACAAACAAACATAACAAATAAATAAAAACATAATTTTTCATTTTTTTTTTCGTCTCAACCTATACTTACCCATCTATTATATCTAACAACTTATATTACTCATGAATAGTTTTAGAAATAAAAATACCAATGATTTTCCACTCGATAAGCAAAAATTAAAAAAAAACTCACAAAAAAGCACGTCAGATAAATAAATTAAGCCCAAGTGATAAAACTGAAACTTGAATATTTATGAATCATAGCATTGAGCAATGTCGTGGCTCAATGTCCCATTCCTTATAGGATCCTAAATAATGAAATCGTTTAAAAATCGCCTTGATCACAAATTTGGCGTTCTTTTTTTTTTTCGACATACAAATTGGGCGGACAAAACGGTGACCTTGGAATCACTCAGATTGAACCGTGATTTATAAAAATTGTCGTAGGCATTGTACAAATTGAAAATAAAAGAAGGGCAGTCATGCAAATTAACCGACGTGAAACGCACAAAATCTGATCTTTCGGTGCACCCGAGCGTAAACAAGATGCGACCAATTGTGATCAATTTTAAAAGACTGTTGCGCAAAAATATTCGTTGACATATACCGTCTGTTTCAATTTAATTATACAACAAGGAAGGTGTGCGTATCAAAATTGACGAAAAAAAGGACAAACAATAATGATAATAATTATGCAAAGCGTACAGACTGTTTTGAGGAAAAAACGTTGAACGAAAATACGTACCTTTGGTTGTGATTGTACGTTCAGTCCAGGGATAAACAGAGATTACGAGACAGCTGTGATTGTGTACAAGGAAATGTCAATTCGTTGGAGCGTGCACTTGTTTTCATATTTTGACAAGGCGGTTTTGTGGATCGAACTATCATAATATTGCGTGTACTGAGCGGTAATCGTCTGTCCGATTTGTGTATCTAACGTCCCACGACGAACGAAAAGTTAATAAACATAACTGAAACATAACCTCTAATAGCTGCGTGTCACAATACGCACTTGTTGTTGCTCTCGCCCGTTGGAATGACGGAATTATCGGATGTCCTTATAAGGCGCACTCCACGAGGTAGCGCCACTTGCATTTTTCCCTCCCGCATAATACCAAAATTTGATTCATCGACCACGTCATTGTTAATTAATAAATAGAAAAAAAAACTAACTTGTAGTGATATTTCAAATCCCTGATGGGAGATGACAAAATTTACTTTATTTACAACATTTTTGTTTACAGATTATTTTTTCAAACCAGATGTTTTACGTTTGACGGATTTTACTAAGGCAGACAGTTCGGCATTCTTGATGCCCTTTTTATCAGATTTGCTGACGTTTTCCAATTTTGTGGACTGCTGAAAAATAAAGTAAACAAACAAATATTTAACGGCAGCTTTAAATTGTTTAATCTATACAAATAAATAAAATTGAATTTATGAAAGAATTTTCTGATAGTGTCACAATTGCTCAAACTTTATTTATGTAATTAATAATTGATAGATTGAAAATTTTTTTTATATAATCAAGTTTAAAGAAACGAATTGATGTTTTATTAAAAATACTCACATCTTCTTTATCATTGTCTCGGATTTTCATTTTTTGTTGAATCAAAGCGTCCGTTCCTTTAGTCTTTCGATAATGAGGATCGGAAGGATCGATATTAAAGTGATGCGACCTGTAAAGAGCAGCAAATCTCGGGTCCTCGGTGTCAACTTCAAATTCATCCGCAACTTCTATCTTCTTCTTTTTCTTCTCCATTCGTTTTTTCTTCGACTTGCTCATGCTCTCAATCTCTTCGATTTTCTTCATGTTGAAATGTTTTTTCGTATCCTCCTGCTTGTCCATCAGCAACAACTCGAGTTCGGCCTTGTTTCGTTCCTCCTCCGAGTCCTCGCCCTCATCTTCACTAGCCTTACGTTTCTTTGAAGATTTCTTCATTGCCTGAATCTCCTCGGCGAAATACGGATCGTCCATGTCAACGTCCGACGGGACGTCGCTGTCATCTCGCTCGTTCCGCTGTTGTTCTTTCAGTTTCTTCTTCTCCTCCCTCTTTGCCTTCTTCTTTTCTTTCTTCTTTTCAACGAACTTTTCAAACGGCGTCATCTCGTCCGATTTTTTCGTGCTTTCCTTGACCAACTGCTCCGCCTTCTCTTTCGCATCCATGTCCCAGGAAACTTCGAACTCCATGTTCTTGTTCCTCTTCTTCTCCTCCTCCTCTTCTTCTATGCTTTTCAATAATGATTTGTACTTTTCTATCGTGCTCATTTTTTTCGGTTTCGATCCGTCAGGTTTGTTTTCACTTTCTGAAATTAAAATGTTTTATTCTTTATTTTCACAAAGTAAACGAATTAAAAATTAGAATTTTGTTGTTCAGCGTATTTTCATAAGCAGACCTGGTTCTTCTTCACTGCTGCTACCACTGGCTAAATAATTTCGCAGTTCGCTGTCGTTGACCTCGTCGAATTTGCCCGCATTCAACTTCTCAAATATTTCAACCCGATTCGGATCAGTCTCGTCCCACGTTAAGTCAACTTTGACTTGCTGCAGTGCAGTTGTAGTGAATTGTCGAGGCTTGTACTTCGTCACATCTGGTAATTTATCGCACACCTCATGAGGTTCCTGTATAAACAAAAGTACATCTCAATTCATTCGAGTCATGGATTTAGGAAGTGTGAAAATTTGTCTATGGTTGTAATAATGTTTCAAGTTCAGTTTTGGTTACGAATTTCACCTGGTCGAATGTAGTGTCATCTGGGATAAATCGTAGATCGATCCTCGCTCCTGTCAATTCAAACTCAGTCCCATCACACTCCGTGTAAATTTTGTCAGCGGACTCTGGACTGTCGCAAACGACCACTGCATAATAATATTTCAGTCTGTTCAGCTGATACTGACGCATCTTTTCTCTATGATAACTCGATCCCTCCTCCTCTTCTTCCTGTTGAACAAAATAATTATAAAATGGTCCAAAAAGTAAATCTTTTGTTTTTTATCTAAAAACAGTAATTACTTACACAGTCTTTCTGATTTTCCGATTTCATCTGCACCAATTCCGTTGGTCCTTTTATCTCCTCTTCTTTCATACGTTGTAATCCAAATTCAGATGGATATATCTAAATTTTTATAAATATTAAGATAATGTTAATAAAATGACCATTTTTAAATAGTTAGTATAGTACAATTTTGTAACTTACTGTAACGGAATTAATTAAACTTCCTTTAGGTAAAAATGAGCTGAACAAAACCATGAGATCAACCGCTCGAATTCTGTCCCAATCCATGTTACAAACAGCTAAGCGGTTTGTAATAGTGTCTGTCGTCTCGGCATCTTTGTCGAACTCTCCCCAGTCGTGGACGATGTCATCGTCAATTTCATCTACAAAATATTTTACAATTTTATCAAAATTGATCTTATCAATTTGGTTTTATGAATCGTTGAATTGTTATTTTTTATCATTTTCGTACCACATTCCTCAGGATCCTCTTCTTCAGACGACGAACTGTCTGAAAACAAAATGCCCTCCCCACGAGCATAGTCAACATGCGAATTGCGTAACTTTTTCTTTATATCTTTCGGCAACTCCTTCTCCTCTTCTCTCAGATGAATCTTCGATTCCTTTTTCATCTTTTTGTCACCTTTTTCTTTTTCGTTTGTAGACGCACGTATTTTTATTATCGAACTTTTTGACATTTCATCTTCACTTTCACTTTCGTCTTCATCTTCATTTACATCTTCATCTTCATTTTCATCTTCATTTTCATCTTCATCTTCATCTTCACTTTCGACTTCAATTTTTTCATCTTTCTTTTCTGAACCTTCTTCTTTGCCTTTTTGTTTCTTTTTTAATTTCTTTTTGGGTTTCAGAGTTTCTGCACTCTTGCCCTTCTCTTTTTCATTTTCACTTTCATCCTCACTTGGAAGGTCGTAGTATTTCCTCAAGTTTTCCTTGGTGGACTGATTGACAGGTCGTCCTCGCTTGTCAACGGTGTATTTCACAGCGAATTTTTTGTCTTTGAACATGGACTGGAACCGCTTGTCAATTTTGACTTTGCGCTCGCTTTTTGGGATCCTACGAAATTTAGGATCACGAGCCACGTGAGCGAAACGCTCGTCCTTCATCATCTCATCCATGATTGCTGTAAAAATTGGATTTTTCAGTTAAATGAAAAAGATAAATAAACAAAAAAAAAATGTTTGTTAAGGTTAAGTGTAAAAAGATGAGTTTCTTTGTACTGAAAGTAAAATAAATGAATGAATACAGTGTTTGTTGTATTGATCACAAAACATCGGAGGTATTTATAATCGTTACCTGAATTATGTATTGAAAAATATAGTTTTTAAATGTCTGTTTTTGTGTATTTAAAAGTCTACACATCAATACACCTCCCACATGATAACCACGTGTTTGTCAGACCCAGAAATGTATTAGCTTGAAAGAATCGTTCGGCCCTGCGTTAAAACTCGCGCACACAGGTGGCGCTGTAAAACCGTGGGAGAAATTCAAAATTAAAAGTAGTTGAATTAGATTGTCATAATTAAAAGATATTTAAGAGTGACAAAATTGTATAACAAAATCATTAGCAGGAAAAAAATAGAAATAAGGCAAAAGTACTCTTTTTTAATCAATGTAGATTCTTTTAGGAAATCAAAAACCGATATAAATTTTAATTAACGTTTATTAACACAACTCAGTAACAATTACATTGATTTGTGTCATAATAATCCACGTTTATAATTACCAAAAGCTGTAAGGTGTTACAAATGGTTCAACGGAAAATATTCGAACATTTTTAATTCTATGCACATTTCAGAAGAAAAGAAAAGAAACCGTTACTTAGTGATTGTTAAATCGCGTAATAATTCGAAAGAAAAATTTTTCTTTCTGTGAATTGAACGTTCTTGAAATGAACGTTAACGAAAGTAACATAGTTGTCTATACATCCATCCTGATTCGGTGTGACGAAATAAATATGTCTAAGCTAATGTGTGAGCTGTTAACTATCTCTATAACTCAGGCTCGGGATCGTTCAGATGTCTAAGAAAGAATGTGACTTTGACTTGTTCAATGTGTCTGCACAATTTGAGCGCGTCCGTCTGGTCCATCTTCATGTGCTGAATAAGGGTAGGCAGATTGAGCAAAAGGAACGCCATGCCGTCAATCTCCTCCTTCTTAATGATGTAAGCGAAATCCTTGCAGTCGCTAGTCTTGGCAATATAATTGTACACCTCGTCGACGCTCCAGTACAGCGGATTTGAATCAAACCGAAGTGTCTTCGGTCGGCGGGGTTTCTTCTGCGCGTACTCCTGCTCCACCTGGTCTACGCAGTTCGTCGCCTCCTCGGCGCGTTTCCTTTTGCTTTTAACGTTGGGACTGACGTTGTCCTTCGAACTTGCAGACTTGATGCTCGAACTGTCGCCCCCGTTGCGCTTTATCCTGTCGTTGTTCGAGCCCTCGGACGTGTCGCTCGTGATCAAATCATTTTTAACGTCGTCACAATTCAAAAGCTTGTTTGAACTTTTTAAGTTGGAATTCGAATTTTTGTTCTCATCGTCGGGAGTGTGCTGGGATAGATCCGACGACGAATCATCTTCGCGCTCGCCCTCTCGTTCCTCGTTGGGCGTCGTGTTCTTGTCCTTATTCGGTTGCCTACCACGTTTTCTAATCCACTTTCCCCTGCCCCTTGCTGCAAACAAAGCAATATTAAAATTAAAACCCAACTTAAATCATCGTTATTTTTTTTTCTTCATTTATCATCTCATTGTACTTACACTTCCTGCATTTCTCCGGGCACTGATCCTGCTCGGTGATGTAAGTGGGACCGAACAAATTCGGACAAACCATGATCTTTTTACAGGTGTTTCTACAAAACTCTTCGACCATCTCGCAGTCGTTCACCACAGCCACGCTTGCGTGGTACCGGTTGTTCTTCTGCTTGACCTTGAGCATCTCCAGGTTGTAGCCGGGCTCGAGGGGAGCGTCGCACTGCAGCACCTTGAGCACCCTGGCGCTGTTGTAACCGACAGAGACGAGCATCGTCAGCACCTCCTTTAGAACTAGATCTACCGGACCGGGTCCCACCGACTTGGGCAAAGACGTCAGCTTGCTCTTTGATATCATCGGCCCGGTTGAGCAACGTGAATTGAAGTAGATCTTCGTCAAGTTGGTGCGACCCGCGGCACTCGGAACGTCTTCCTTGAACGAGCGGTGCTTCCGGAAGATTTCCTTGTAGTCCCTCGGCAACCTCAGGGGATACTGATTGGTGTCGCACCAACCAACGGGAAATATCTCGGGCGAGTTGGTGTGTACAATGTGGTCCGGACGGTTGTCCTCGCTGTCGAGCTTGATGAAGAGAAGATCGTCGACGAGTCTGGTGATGTGTGCAGCGCAGATGTGAGACTTGTTCTGAGGATCCACGGCCTCCAGACGCATGCCGACTTCGTATCCAAGCTCGGATGCATTCTCTCGTTCTGGAAAACGAGACTCGTCTGTGGCCGTCGAGTTGGTTTCTCGCAAATATCTGTCCCAGTCGAAGTGCTCGCCCGTGTTGATCCATCCTTTTGGACCGACCAATCTGAAAAGAAAAGAAATGGGTTGGATAGTTCCTTTATTTTCTGATTTAAAAGATTTTTGTTTAAGTTATGGATAGTTGGACTGGAGAATGTAATAGTGTAATGATACTTTCACGTTTGTTGTCGTATAAAAGACACAATTGATATAATTAAGTTAAACAAATTGAGTTGATTTGGGAATGTTTACACACTTGATATTGTGTCGTCTGGCCCAGTTGATAGGAAAGATGTAAGGATGATCGACTGTGCAGAGCCACGTTTTCTTAGCGTCACCGCACACCTCCAGATTCTTGTCATCTTTTTCTTTCATAGATTCGTCTATCGATACTAGAAAGTATGTCTCGTCGAAGACAAAAGTCACAGTAGCCGGATGAAATTGTGCATTGCTCCCAGGAGAGATCGCCTCCAGCTTCATCCCGACCTTGAAATCGTGCTTGGAATGTGTCTCCTCGTTCATAAACAACCGACTCGTCGTGCAATCATTCATGAGATACGATTTAACAAAGTCAATCCATTCGTCGGAGCTGTGTTTCGGTTTGATACTCGATGGTGGATCCAGGAACCAGGGCGACGAACTGCCTTTCGCAAAACCGTAATCGTGTATCAGCTCGGACGTGCAGAACATCCAGAATTCTTTCACGTGCGATCCTGGAGTGTCGTAACGTAACAGAAGTCGTCCTCCCACGTTTTCCAAGATCTAATACAAAAAAAGTACAAAATTAGTAACAACATTTGATCCCGACAATGTCAGACTTTTGTTATTTTTTTTTATATTAGAGGGAAAAAAATGTTTACAGTTGCCATCCACAATCTGTAGGGACTGAGCGGATCACTGATCTCAACTTTCATTCCTTCCTTTATTCTTGACATCATGTTTATCGAACCCTGTAATTAAAATCGAACATTAATATTTTCCATTTCTCTGTTTTAATTAAAATTAATTAAAACCAGGAAGTTTGAGTCTTTTAAATTGTATATTAAATATACAATTTAAAAGAGTTTGAAAAGTTTGAAATTTGAAATGGGACGTGTTTATATTCAAAAATTGTTACCCCAGAGAGTAAATCAGAAGGAACAGAGACCGCATGGTTGATGTAAGATTCCAATTTATCAACGATACTGGATGGTATGTTACAATTTTTTGGCGGCACCAGTTTCTTGTCATTTTTGTAACACCAGCCCAATTCGTGGGCAACATCCTGGCTCACATTGAACCATATCCTGCTGGCTTTGTCGTCGCAACCGTAATACTGCAGTTCCAACAGCGGTCCACAAGCCATCGTGATTTTTGCCACCCAGTAGTGCTCGGACTCATTCTGAAGCGGAACTTCCAAGGCCATGCCAACCTGGATGCCATTCTGAATAACCTTCTCAACATGCGGAAACATCACATCCGGAACCGACTCACTTTTTGTCGCCTCCAGATATAAATACCACATGAAATCTGTCCCTGAAACAAATCACATTCCTTTTGTCACACACTTGACCTTGAACTTTGCTTTGATTTTATTATCTTAATTATATTGTTTAACGTCCAAAACAAAAATCAAACATTTTTTCATATTTTTTCTTTCGATTTATTGGTTGTGATTTTTGCATTGTGAAAAAAAACAGAAGGTCATTGTCGAAACTCAAAATTATAATCAACAAAATATCGCTTACAATTAGTCATTTCGAAGTTGATAGTTTTTTTTTTTAATGGCGAAAGTGTGACTGCAGTTTTCGAGCAATTAACGATCCGAGTGAAAACTCTAAAATGACGAGCGTTCTCAAATATATATCATATAGAATATAATTTTAACCTAGCATATTTAACGAAGATTTATAGAGAAACTACCACATACTGATTGAAAATTTGTTATCAAAAAATTAGGTTATACGGAAAACTTTTTTTTCCCATCAATCGACGATGAAAATTTGCGTCCTCGCACGTTTGCGAGTTCGAACAACAAAGACAAGAATAATAAAATCGTGATATATATTTTTTATCAAAAATAACCAGTAACAAAGAATCGTCCGTCAACAAAAGCTTATCATCATTTATTAGAAATCGATTACGTCAGAAAAGCGTGAATAAAATAAAAAAATGCTGCAACATTCAAAAGTGTTATTTTTTTCGGAAACATTATTTGCTAAATAATCCATCTTTTCGTTCTCCCGTTGCGTTATAGATTTCACTCGAATGTGTCGCTCGCTCGCCGTTCGTGAAAAATTATATTAATCGCGATGTGAAATTAATAATGAAAAAAAAAGATTGTTTTCTTTTTTTATTTTCAAGGTGAAATTCGAAGTCGATGTGAGACGGACAAAATTTTTTTTTCTTACAAACAATATTAAGCAATCGGTTATAATGTGTTTTTCTTACCTTTGTCGATCATCTTTGCCGTTGGAGAAAACTTTTTGAGATAAATGTTTTGTGATGACCGTCACATGGGACGCGCGTTAGAAAATAAATGAAAATAATCTTTGTTGCAGCAATTTGTCAATTAATTAACAAGAGTGAAATAAGTTTTAAGCCACTAATATGTCCCGCTTAACACTTTAGAAATGATAATATATCTATATATATGATTATTCATTTTACTTTCACGCATGCAACGAGAATTCAACTTGCAACAACTTCTCTCAGATGGCGCTCGGCGGTTTGAAAAAAATTTAAATAATAAAAAATATATCATTTTCAATATTTCTTATTTTTATTCCAATCGTAATGCACTTACACTTTTTATAATTTTTATTCAAAATTGAAAGAACGAATTTTACAAAATAACATAAACTAAAATTATTAATGTAAACAATTTTTTATATTGAAGGTTACAGAAATTTCTTTTAAAATCATATTGAGATATTTAGAATTATATATTTTTTTAACAAACATTTTTAAGTGCAAAATTTATCCCAAGTTTTTTTCTCATCTTTGTAAACAACAAATGATGTCAATGACAATGATTCAAGGTTGAATAATTTGTTTGTAAACAACAGTTGCATTTGTGCTATGTAAAAAAGAACAACAATTTGCAAAAGTCCTCTCTCGCGTTTGAATTTGTTTGCAATTTGATATTTGACAGACGACGCAAGCGCCAGTTGACGTTTCGCGGCGATCGTGAGAACTAAACAAAACCTTAATTCCCAATAACAATCAAAACTACGCAACCGACGTTTCGAGGTTAGGAAGAGGCTCGTCGTTATAGACCATGGCTCTGCAAACATCACTCCAGGTAAAGTTTTGATTCTGAAGCTTAACTGATTGTTGTTCCGGGGTCGCTAACTTGATGACAAACATTTTCAGAAAGCTATAGACTTAGTTACAAAAGCCACCGAAGAGGACAAAAACAAGAACTACGAGGAAGCCCTGCGACTTTACGAACATGCTGTGGAGTATTTTTTACATTCTCTAAAATGTAAGTCCTGTTTTTCATCATTTTTCCCTGCTGTATATTTCAGTTTTCACAGTTTTAAGGTCTGTCTGTTTGCTAACAGCCAGACTCAAAGATGTCAGTTGCAAACTTCAAACTCCATTCTCATTATGACTCATTTATCAATTTAGCTCGAAGATGATGATTAAAAATGTCTATCAACACAGAAGAATAAAACATCTCTCAATCTTTTTGATAAATAAACCACAAATAGATAAAACCAAACTCTGATTCTCGCATCACATTGAAATTGAATGTTGACACTTTCAGATGAAGCTCAAGGTGACCGAGCAAAGGAGAGCATCCGGGCAAAATGTTCACAGTATTTGGATCGTGCTGAAAAAGTCAAAGCGTACCTAAAGAAGGGGAAGAAAAAGCCGGTGAAGGCAGGCGAGGACACGTCAAAAGGTGACGACAAGAAAAGTGACAGCGGGGACAGTGACACGGACAGCGACCCGGAGAAGAAGAAATTGCAAAGCAAGTTGGAGGGAGCGATTATTATTGAAAAGCCAAATGTCAAATGGAGCGACGTGGCTGGCTTAGATGGCGCCAAGGAAGCCTTGAAGGAGGCTGTTATTCTGCCCATACGTTTTCCACAACTTTTCACCGGCAAACGTATCCCCTGGAAGGGAATCTTGCTCTTCGGGGTAGATTATTATTTGTTTATCATTGAATTATTATTTCATTACTTTATTACTTTCAATGTAAATTTCGTTAAACTTGAAATACTGAAGATTTAACTTGCTTTGCAGCCACCAGGTACGGGTAAATCTTACTTAGCTAAGGCGGTTGCAACAGAGGCAGACAACTCGACATTCTTTGCAGTCTCTTCCTCTGACCTGGTCAGCAAATGGCTGGGTGAATCCGAGAAACTTGTGAAAAATTTATTCGACCTTGCACGTCAACACAAACCGAGCATTATTTTCATTGACGAGGTCGACTCCCTGTGCTCGTCGCGTTCAGACAACGAATCAGAATCTGCGAGGCGAATCAAAACGGAATTCCTTGTCCAGATGCAAGGTATTCGTTACACTTTTATTGATAACTAATTTTATTGATAAATAATTCTGTGGATATGAGGAAAAACCAGTTGAGTGGTATAGGATTTACATATACACTTAACTGGTTTTTTCAGTACAGAAAAAGCCACAGAATTCTTAAAAATATTAAGCAACGACTTGATCAATAATTAAACAATTCTAGGTGTCGGCTCGGACAATGACGGGATACTAGTTCTTGGGGCCACGAATATTCCGTGGGTCTTGGACTCCGCTATTCGCAGGAGATTCGAAAAACGTATTTACATCCCCCTGCCAGAGGAACCTGCCAGGTCGGTTATGTTCAAATTACATCTCGGCAATACTACCCATTGTCTAACGGAGGACGATTTTCGAAAACTGGGTGCTGCCACTGAAGGATATTCTGGAGCAGATATTAGCATAATTGGTAAATTTCGTTGGTTTTCTTTTTCTTTTCTGCATTGAGATGAGAATGTTTAACTAGTTGTAATTTGGTTTCAGTGAGAGATGCTTTGATGCAACCAGTGAGACAAGTGCAAACTGCAACGCATTTCAAGCGCGTTCGAGGGCCCCTTCCACGAGATCATAGCATTATTGTAGACGACTTATTAACACCTTGCTCGCCCGGAGATCCTGGAGCGATTGAAATGAACTGGATGGAGGTGGATGGTGATAAATTGTTTGAGCCCCCTGTAACAATGGTTAGTTGAAAAATCTTCTCCCTCGAAACTGAATAAGTAATAATTAAGATTTTCATTCTCTCTTTCTTCTTCATCTGTGTTACAGAAAGACATGTTGAAATCATTGTCAGTGACAAGGCCGACCTTGAACGAAGAAGACATGAAAAAACTTGAGAAGTTCAAAGAGGATTTTGGACAGGAGGGCTGAAAACAAATAACGCTTTGGGAAATCTCAGCTTGCCTTATTCATTTCCTTCAGTCGCGAGCGCGTCTTCGACCATCGTCATATTTTGCATAGTCGATCAATATATTTCACGCAGAAAGGCTCTCGGCACGATTGAAATCACAGAGCGTCATTATCAACAAGTTCAAAATTAAAGGAGGAGGATGATAAAGAAAAAAAAAGAAGGAATGACAATTTGACACGCACCTTTTTTTACCGATTCTTATACCGATTTACTTTTTTTTCTAATAATTTCTTTATTCTCGCTTCAATATTTTAGCATTACAAACAAAGGAATAATTTTATTTTTATGCTATTTACTTCGCTGTTACCGTTTATTTGCCTCAAAGACAAAGGGGGTCGAGTGATTTGGAATCAGTAATAAATAATTGTAAATAAAGCCGTAGGCTGGATAAACGTATAGATATAATTATGAGAATGATAAAAGAAAAATGACCGAAAACGCGAGTGTGTAAATTATTTTTATTGTTATCCAAATAAATAACAAGCTGCACCATAAAAAGAATCGAAAACAGTCCTTAAGGAGAGGATACAACAAACAGATTTGGTCACTTTTTACAAATGGCTTTACAATCGATGTCACGACAATAAAATTGACAAACTTATGATTGGCAGTTTTCACGTTTACTTTCATTGACTGTTTCACGGATAGGCCTCAATTGATACTTCGGTCGCTTGATTTGCCTGGCTTTGAGTCTTTTTATTTTATTTATTTATTTATTTTATTATTTTTTTTCATTGTTTCCGCAACTCTTTGAGAAGCTTTTTGATGTCATGCAGGACAATGTCTGAGGTATTCAGAATTTGTGTAAACGACGATAATCGTCATGTCATCACGAAACGCACGCACAGTTTTGCTTGACATCGTGAGCATCAGTGACAATCGGCCATGATCGATGCCGTACTCGGTGTAACCGAGAGCGTTGCGCAACAAGTGCGTCGCCGCATTCGCATCCAGTGGTTTGCGCTTGAAGCCTTCCTTTCTTTGTAACAGCATCTCGTTTATCTCCGAAAGTTTCATATTTTTGCGTGGCAAGCGCAGTGGACTTAGCGTTACTTTGCCGCTCATGTGCTCGCCCACGAGACGTACAGCTTCTAATGGTGACATCATGTCCCAAAGTCCGTCCGTTGCGAGTATCATAAATTTGTCCCTAAAAAAAAGAAAAAAAAATGAACAAAAATTAAACCAGTCGTTTACATCCAGTAATAATAAGGATTTTATGCAATCAGTACTTTTTACTTTTTCAAATATTTTCCATTACAAATGTTGATGTATTATAATGTATAATAAATATATGATATTTGCAAAAGGTAAATTTGTTTCAATCAAACATGGAGAGCTTTGGTTCTTTTATTTCGTTTCACCTTGGTGATAAACGGTGATATTTAACTTCAGGTTTAGCGGTCAGGTACGGAGGAGTATAATAATTAGGTGGCATCACAGCCTCGCCAAAAAGTGGGACCACAACGTCTTCCATTATTTGTCGGCTCCATTTGTACCTAAAGTCACCTAGCGATCGCAAAGGTGCCAGTTGTCCTAGTAACCTTTCCATCTTGATCACAGTGTGCTGTTCCTCTTTGGGATGTTCGGATAAAATTCTCTCTACTTCTGACTGGTTGTCCACGTTGTGTTCCTCGGTTAAGACTTTTGCAGACCATCCATCGTTTTCTGAAATTGAATCAAATCAATGGAGTCTGATTAAAAGATCAAATTAAATCAACAAAAAAATTGCTTCAATTGTTACAGGGGAAATAAGTTCAAAAATTGATACTGAAACGCATACCGCAATGAACCCCGAGGACGGCTTTACAGTCACCGACTCCGGCCACGTGTAAATGAGGACCATCGACATGAGCGACCGCAGCCACCGAGCCGGAACACGCAACTGCGAAAGTGCGTGCCATCAATTCCTTCGAGGATGACAGAGCCTCTTTTGATAAGTCACTGTCAAGATGTAAAAACGCCTCCTCCAAGGCCCTCTCCATCTGAAACTCTCGGTTCTCGCTCGTCTCCAATACCCGTAGAAACTGTAAGAAACTTTTTTCATGCAACTTTTGCATGTCCGGAGTCAATTCAAATTGCTCGTGGAAGTATCGGAGTAATTTCGAGTCGCCTTCCTTCTTTGTTAGTGAGTCTAGGTATTGTTTCAGTAGATCTGGCGGCAGAAGACTTGCGGCGATGTAACTGAAGAGACGTTTCGATAGAGCCTGGGCACATTCTCGACCTCCGTGACCGTCGAACACTCCAAACAATAAACCTGGATTAAAAAACGGGGATACAAATAATATTATAAATTTAAATTATAATTTTGAAATAATTGAAAATATTTAGATGTATAAGTTTAGAAATATAAATATGATAGTTCGAGTTTTAAAGTTGGGATCGTGATTTTAGATGGAGTTGTCATGCGCTTGCATTGGACTTTTAAGTGATATTAATCAGATGGGTCAGATCAATCTAGTCTGGCAATAGCTCACATATTCATACAATTTTAAAATAAACCCATTGATCTTATGATTATTTTCAGTTGATTCATTTTAAGATGAGATCTAATTTTAGGATTGGTTTACATCTTGGATATAAAACGTTCAACATTTGCTTGAAAAAGTGTTATTGTAGAGTTGTATCATTTAATTTGTGCTTGACAACTGACCTGTGAGGTCGAAACATATTTTTATTCATCAATTGTTATATATCAGTTATTGAATATTTGTGATTATGTAATCCAGCGGCCAATCATTTATTCAAGCAAGACATTGCGGAATAGCATAACTGTATCATCATTATGTAAGTTGCTCAAATAGACAGAGAAAATTATAAATAAGATGTCAAAAAATTGTGTCTTTCTTTAATCAAAATTTGTTTCTTCAAATTGATATGTCAATTTTTCAATCAATTCACTCTTCGCTGTTAAAATGTTGTAATTTAACAAAATTAAATGATTTTCAGAAACTAAAAAATTTACAATAAGTAATTTTGGGAGAATAATTTGAAATTAGTGAAATTGTTTCAAAGATATTTAAAAAGAAGTATATGCACCATTTGTTAGTAAACATTGCGCTTCAGATCTGGTATCTTCTACGGGATCGTTGGACGCCAGCTGATTTAAATCGTAGCTTTTAATAGAACCCGACTCTGAAAACTCTTTGGTAAATTCATTGGACTGTAGAATGTTTGTCACCTGAAAAGTAATAAAAACAACAAATCAAAATTCAAAATACTTCTCTAGAAATGTAAACAAACAATCAAAAAATAATTCATTTAATGTTGAAACAATTACGAAAACAGAAAGATGAGAAATGGAGCAAAATCGCGGGACAGTTTAGACGTACCTCTTGTGGAGTGAGACTGGGGATCCTCCTTGCATAAAATCTTCGTTGAAATGCACAATGGTGGTTGATAAGCCGGCACGTGCCGATTCGCAAGACCATACCTGAATATCGCTAAGCGTTAGACGCGTCGAATATTTTCGCTGATATTTTTATTATTTTGTTTATCACAGTTGTTGATTCGCGCCGCCTTGACAGCTACGACGCATCATTCTGAGCGCCCGACGAGTCTTCGAAAACCTGTCTAGCTGTCCCACTGATCTCATCTTAATGTCTCACAAATTTTAGGAACCCTGGAGCATGCTGACTAGATTATTTATTGTCCATCGCACACGACAATGTCACTCTCAACTTTTAGGTTATGTCAAGTTGAAAACAAATCTTTCATTGTTGCAAAATTTCTACACCAAGACGCTGCGATCGGTTTGCGCGCGAAACTTCTTTTAGATTCAAACCTGCCGAAAGCAGTTTCGAAACAGAGAGGGCAACGGCCGTGATTTTGTAATCCCAATTACTTTTACAGTTTCACTTTTTTCCGCTGTCGTTCAGCCTTATTTTCAACAATTATAGTTTATTTTAATATGTTTAATATGTTTATTTACATTTTAGAGATGCATTATTATTTTTTGTTTATTTTTTATTATTTTTAACAGTTCTGCACTATTGACTACTATAAACTTTAATACAGCTAACACGTAATAGTTCGCGGGACGACCGCTAGGAGCGCTGGCCCCACGATCTGCGCTAACACTGCCCGTAGGTCGCCATATTCAGCTTCTATGCGCGAATGTTTGTGCAGTAAGGCGAAAAGGCGATGGAACAGTTTGATTCGGACTCAGCCTTGCAGCAGAGCAGTATTATATTTTGTTACAAATCATGCTGTTTGACTGTTATTAATGAGAAAACATTGATCTTGACTTGAGCGTAAATTGCATGCGCTTTTCGAAATTCATGTCAACCAAGTTGGACATGTGACCTCGCGGGCAAAAGCACTCTAGACTGTTTACGGTAATTATTCAGTTACAATTCGTAAATGCCTGTGGTAAACAAAAAGACGGAACACAGCTGACAGGTTTTAAATCTACTTTTTCGTTCACATTAACATCACAAAAGTGGACAAGAGCAACGAGAAACGTTACTTGACAAACAACGATACTTTTTGGGCCAAAATACAAACAAATTTTGTCGCTATCTTTCTCGTGTCTTTAGCGAGCCGTCGCGAATGATGTATCATTTTTAATTGCATATTTTTTTATATTATTGTCTTGAAAATCAGTTATGAAAACTCGTTACGTAGCACTTTTTGTTATTTCAAAACATTGTCATGATGGTTAACCGAAGTGTTACGCTGACATGCCAGAAATAACAGAAACTGATTGTTGCGAATGTTTTCTGTTATGATTTTTAATGTTAAACACGTTGTAATCTTGAAAATGTAATAATGAATTGAAACTTTTGAGCATGACACCCCCATGGCAATTTCGAAAATTCATAGTTTTGCATTCAAAGTTGAATTTGTTGCATCACTGTGTAGAAGAAGTTTTGGTATTAGTATTTAGAAATCCTTCGTAAGTTAGTTTTTGTTATTACTGTTATTATACATTGATTGTTTTACTTACACCTACACAAGAGCAAACTTTCTATTTAATAATTAGAATGAAAATCAACAAACCAATATTTGTCTTTCAGCTGTTCTACTGAAAACTATTTGAAAATGTGAAAATAAAAAAGAAAAAAAAAACTTTGGAATTATTACACAAGATGAATTTCATCTCGGATGAACTCATCATTGAGAGATAAACGTTTTTTTTTTTTAACCCGAAAGAAGAAATTATAAAACTTAGAAAAAAAGTAATGATTTATAGATGATTTAGATAATATATATGAAATGAAATTGACTAGTTATAGTACCATTTTGCATAGATGTGGAATAGATTATTACGTTTGCTTATTAGGTACGCTGGAAGCTAGATAGTACTGCTTCGCCTCTTCAAGTTCAAGTATCTCTATAATGTTTTCATCAGGTATTGGCTGCAATCTACCGTTCCCCAGTTGTTTGGGTTATCAGAGAGATAGCGAGGAACTGCTCTGTAATATGGCTCGCGAGCCCATCACTCTGAACGTTTACGATATGGTAAGACTTTTCAAAACCAAATTCCCTTCTTTTTTTTTTCTTTTTACGATTAAGTTGACAATTTTTAACTGTCCGTTTTTTATTTTCAGTATTGGATCAACGAATACACGACACCAATTGGATTGGGCGTCTATCATTCGGGTGTCGAAATATATGGAACTGGTTAGTCAACTTTTGTTGTCCCATCAACGTGAAATATAATAAAAATATATTAGATATTCAAAATATTATATACATTTCGAATACTTATTTTTATATTTCAATTTTGCATGGTTGCAGAATATGCCTATGGGGGCCATTCGTTTCCGATGTCTGGGATTTTTAAGATAACTCCCAAAGATGCGGAAGGACTAGGGGAACAGTTCAGATTTCGGTAGTTATAATTTTATTTGTAACTTTTAAAATGAAAGAAAAATGAAGTTTGAGTGAAAATGAAATGAAAAATTGGCACTTTTTTCCAGACAATCAATACACATCGGATACACAGATTTTACGGAAGATGACGTGTGTCGGATAGTCAGCGAGTTGGGAAAAGACTTTCGAGGCGATCGATACCATTTGATGAACAAGAACTGTAATCATTTTAGTAGTCAACTTACGCAGGTGAGATGATATTAATTATTTGTGACGTTCAATAGTTATATCGAACGTCAGTGTATCGAATGGTGGCACAGTTTTGATAAATTATTTTATGCATAATTATTACATTATTATCTTAATCATTTTCAATTAGATTTTATGCGACCAAGAGATTCCTGGCTGGGTGAACAGACTGGCGTACTTCAGTTCTTGTGTCCCGTTCCTTCAGCGATGTCTTCCCCGGGAGTGGCTGACGCCTGTGGCTTTGCAACATTCAATCGGCCATGTCAGCCAAAACGACAGTACACCGCCTTCGGATACATCTTTGTAACATTTAATCGATGATTTGGATAATGATAACGCAGTTGACAAACTATAATAGCACCTTATTTGGTACTTAGACAATTTTCTAAATCAAGAGATGCCCGGAAGCATTTTTTGTTTTCATTTGTGTACATGAACCAAATGAGACATAGCAAAATGATTTAAGTTTTTCATAATAAAAAGAAAATTAAAAAAATTTTTTTTTCTTAACTCAGCAAACGTTTTCTAAACGCTTGACAAATCCGCCCATGACAGAAGTATCCGTAATAACAGATGTCTAAACTTTGTTTTTTGTTCGATTGATTTTTAATCTACCATTGATCGTATTGGTGATGGAACCGTTTATTTGTACCATTAAGGTCGACTTGTTTCTGCATTTAAGATAAAACGAACTCACAGTTGTCAATCTGAATAAAAAGAAACGGTTTGTAAATAAGTATAGTCACCTTTGAAGATGTGTCAAATAAATATTATTTTGTTTGCACATATTTCATTTATATGTTCATTGTTCAGTTAAGATGCCGATTTTGCAATTAAAGTTAATCGTTGGCCAAACCGAAAGGACATTTTTTAATTCAACTTAGAGCTAAAGTTAAGGGTATTATTGGAGAAAAAAAGCAATGCTTGAAATAATTTCAATGAAAATGTAATTCGTCGATTTTATTGGAGTTTTTGAGCGTTTTACGTCCAGTAAAATCATAGACAATACTAGCTGAAGATTCATATTAAGTTGCTTTATCTACAAGTAGTATAGATTTGAAAGTTAAACTTATGAAAATGTAGTATAAAATGTTACTGAAATATTGAAATTAATCGATTTTTAATTTTGTACATACAAGCGCAGAAAAGTTAACGCTTATAGAATGAAACAGAGTTGAAGTAACATAACATATAAAGTAACACGAGACGAGACTGAATTTCTTTTTTTTTCGTTTCAAGCTTTCAATCTCACGCTTTGCAGTCTCGGTCGATCGTGCTTCCTAAAAGTTGATGCTTGATAAAAAAAACAGAAATAATAATAAAATTAACCCAGTTTGAAATTTGTCAATTCGATGGCGAAGTATAAAATAACACTGCCCATCGCTTTCTATAATGTTTCAATAATTCAAATCTGATCAAGTTTGGATAGCGATAAACATTTTATAACATTTTTCACGAGAAATTAATGAAAATCAATTGACTGTAATGAATCGTAATAAAATTAGTAGCTTTTCATCGATTCGTGTATACAATATTCACAATTTAAAATCTTCGCCTTTATAAAATTACTCAATACAAAATGTAAACAAATTTTACACAAATGTCAATCACATAAGTTCGATTTCACAACTTAGCAATCCTCGTTTTTTTTTGTTTTTTTTGTTACAAACCAAAAAATGTTACCGTGTTTTTTATTCATCCAAATAGTTGTAAGATAAGATGCATTTGAGAGAGAAAAAAAATTCTAAACAAGATTTTTGACAAAATAAAAATCGAATGTAAAGTGTTTTTGTTAAAGGGTGCACACGATTTTCATATAAATAAAGAACGCTTTTTGTGTTTGCAGTTGGATAAGATTATTGATACTGAGAAAGATATTATTGTAAAATTAGAATAATAAACAACACAAACATGTTGTGAAATATAAAATACTTAGCAGTCATTTCGATTAGTAGTTATTAAAATCGAATTTTAGCGTTAAGCTGACATTTTGTTTTAATTTTCAAATTCTAGTTTTCAATAATATTTTCTCAATGTATAGCTGATATTGTAAATGTAAAAATTGTAAATAGAAGTTTTGGTTGATAAAATAATTATAAACGAGAGCTCGATGTGAATTTTACAAGACAAACATAGATACTTTTATAAACATATATAAATTCTATATGTATGCGTACAAAATAATTATTAACGGCCTTTTCAAACGAAATACTGATTTAGACCGTTGTTTTGTCTCACTCGTGCATGAAAAACGCATTCAACATTACAAAAAACAGTTGAATAAAGATAAATTTCGACAACCCAGATGGAAACGTCGTTTTAATTCAATCAAACGATCTGAAATTATTATAATTTTTCAATGTTGACAATAAAAGCATATTTGCATTGCAATTTTAAGAACTCTTTTAAGCACGTTTTTATTTCAATTACGATATCGTTCGCAATTACGTTCGCCAAATCGTGTATTATTAGATAAAAAAAAGACGAAAGAACAAAAATTGTACCACTTTGAAATAGCTCGAATTGTAATCATAGGACTCGTATATAAGTGATTATGACTGAGACTATGAAGTGCTATCAAAAATAAAGTAGTGGGAAAATTTCAAAGTTTTGCATGGACCATAAATATGGCTGCAAATCAAATGTGTTAGGAGACTGACGAGATAAAACTAAAAGAAGAAACGTTTGTTATGTGAAAAAATACAATTATTCAAAAAATATTCGCTCGTTCTTTATTACTCTCACATTACATCGGTTCTTTTCGAAAAATATACATTCTCATTGATTTCTAGTTCCTTATCAATATATTGCCGTTGAAAGTACACCATAATCAACTCAACAATTCTTTCCCTTACAAAATAAATAATAAAAATTCTCATTTCTGCAAATCATTTTAAAATAACAATTAAGATTGAACAGACATAACATTGTTTTTCCCGGTTGTAAAACTAAATAATGATATCGATCAGAAATATACAATCTGTCCTTAATTATATTCATAGAAATTAGACGAACTTGATTTTTAAATTTGCTACCTAGTTTTATAATTTACAATACTTGTTCATCTCCTCACGGAATGATTGTTCAGCAAATTTATACAATTAACAAGAAAACTGTCGTTGTTTCGGATTATACCAAGCGGGCGCAGATACTTGAAGATAATATGTTAATGAATAATTTCGGCGCTAATTAAAAGTATGTCATGATGAAGAACAACATGAACTTTGCATATCACAGTACAGGTATTTACATGAAAATAAAATTTCAAAACAAAGAAAAAAAATAATAAAATGTTTGCACTTGTGCTCGATGACAAAAGATCTGCTTAATTGTTTTTTTTTTTTCAAGATTAAAGGAAAAATCGTGTAACTTTGTTTAAAGGTCGTAATTGATTTCTATTTGCATTCTAATATCCATGGCAACAAATGCTGCGACTATCAGAACGGGCAACCGAAGACGAGATTTCCAGCCGAGGTTGAGCATGAAAATTAAGGCACGGTGTAGCTTGCCACCGTTTCCCAAGAATATTTCTGCAGCCATTCTCATCATCTTAATATCGAAACCCTAAAAAAAGTTTACACAATCAATTCAACAACACTGTCATAGTTGTCTAACAAATATTTTATAAATATTCTTTGTTCCTTACCTCTGTTGCAAAATTTGCGAAATATGAAAGTAAACCTGCAGAAATGAATTGAATCCGTTTTCTGTCACCAGGAACGTTTCATCTCCAAAATACAATCAATTTTGACCCGATCTTTAGTACAACGCAACTTGTAAATTAAGATGTTATTTGTTTTCCTCCATCTCGCATCAAACAATTCACTTTATAACCTACAATATTCTCGGTGTCATTTGTACACAACATTTACACTATATTTTCACTTTCAGATTTGTAATCTGACTGACGCAAGTATTTCGTCACAGCCATAAAAATCATTTGTGTTTTATTTTTTTTTATACAGGTGGGCAAATAATATCAGGGTCGCAGAAGTGCAGCAGCATTTAGCATGAACTATCGAGTTGTTGTGTAGATCAGTAGATTAGGGGCTCGATTCTTAAATTTTATAGCTGTGTTCATCCAATACGCAGAGAAAGTTAGGCTTGATTTTTCTTCAAATTTGAACAAGTTGTTTCTTTGTATCGAATAAAGTTTATTTGTATAAAAAATCAGACAGATTTGTGACCCTTTTGTATCCGATTTATGGCACCAGGAATTGTATGATTCAAAAAGTGCCGCTGATTATTTTTATTTGGTTGAAAGTTACTGTTTGGGTCGGCAAAGTAGATTTGCCGTCGGTAACTCGTCTTTACATAGTTGTTACCACATGAATTTTCAGCTGTGTATTTTGTGAGTTAGTTTACGAACGTTCGTCGTTCGTCCGACAGGACGTAACACATGATTAGTATTCGTACCGAAAAATAAATCGTCTGCTGAACAAAAAAAAATTCAGCAGACTGTTAGTTTTCTTAATTAATTGTCAAAGCTTGGATGAGTGATTGTTGAACAACCATGGTGATCACTGAGAAAACCTACCTCCCAACCGAGGAAGAATTAACGGTGCAGGAGATCGACATTACTTACCCGGTTTTCCATGCAGCTGCCAATCACCTGGGCAAATATTGCGAATGGTTTTCCAACGTAAGTTTGTTTATTTACAGTTTTGTAAAATTCATCAACAAGTTTTCACGATCGTCCCACTGATTGACATCGGTCATAGTTTCCTTCCACATTACGTAAGTCTTGTCAAGCTAAGGACATAACCTCGCTTTTTTGTTTGACAAGTATTATTTGTTACAAAATGTTTACAATTTAGAATTGTTTGATTTTGTTTACTTGTTTATGGTTTTGGCGGTAGTCCTGTTTATGTTATCTTTGTTTAATATCGGAGTAGGTGAAACGAATGTTGAAAAGTAAATTAAAAATAATTGTTTTGCAGGACTTTGCGTTGTGCAAAGAGGAACTACGAGATCCTCGAAAATGTATCAACGAGGGGAAGAAGCTCACAGCATGTGGATTAGAATTTTTCCGTAAAGTGAAAAAGAATTGCGCCCAAGAGTTTACTCAATATTACAACTGCATCGATAAGTCCAGTGGGGACGCCTCGTTCATACCGTAAGTTCAAATAACCGAATTTCGCAAATGAACATTAAAATTATAATATTGAATTAATTTAAATTCAACTTATATATTTGTTTTAACAATTTTCTAATTTGTTCTTTATAATTGTTGTTATTTCAGGTGTCGCAAAACTCAAGCAATTTTTGATAAATGTATGGAAGATAAAATGAACATAACGAGACCATCGTTCGGATACTTTTGTGAAATCAAGATTCATGATACCCCACGACCTGAGCCCAAAGAAAAGAAAATTGTTTGGGAGGACGTGCCGGATCCGATCCCGCAAAAACCGTATCCACCAGGACCCAAATATGGTCACGACAGCAACGCCTTCAAATGAAATGGTTTAACTTTGATTACTTGCAAATAAATGTTAATTTACGATGATAGAATCTATAGTAATGATATCTTGTTATGGAAAAATAAGCCAATCAATAATCAATAAAAGATTACAAAATAAGAACTTTGAGATGTTTTATCGATTAAACCTTACATGTAAATTAGTTCTCATGAAAATAATATCTCCTTTTGTACAAAACAATACCGACAAAAATTCTAATAAATAAAGTAAATATTGGATGACTTATTTAGACTCGACAGATTTCAGACACAGTCGAGCTATTAGACTGTTCAGCTGCAGTAGCGTGTTCATCCCATTCACAATGTCCATGTGTGTCAGACCAATTTCCTAAAATCAAATTCATATATTAAGAAAGTTCCTCAAGTAACACAAAACAAAAAATCCGTAAAACAAAAAATTTGTAAAAATTAAATCAGTTCAAATAAAACAAACTTCCTTCATTATTTTCTACTTAAACTTACTTTGATGAAACTAAGTTTCAGCGTTTCGTTAATCTGTAAATTTTTGGATACTCGGAATATGTTACTAATCAGATCTTCAGCACAGTAACCCATTTTCCATAAATTGCTAAGAATCTGTAATATCAAATACAAATACAAAATTTGATTCATAATTACACAAGTTTTGAATTTTTATTTTCTTATTATTATTCGCTACCTGGTAAGCCGCGTTGATATCAGATTGGGTGCACGATTCAAGCATCTGTTTGACCAGCAAAGGATGAGGTTCGTCACAGACTTTGAAAACATTCTCAGCGTTGACGTGACCGAATCCGTTATGGGTTGACTGTAAGTTATTCAATGCTTGCCTCATGTCTCCCTGAGCCGTGAAGACAATCGCTTCCAGACCATCGTCGGTATAAGAAACCTGCATTTCATTTAAATTATTCAGTGTCATCCAATCTGTATTTCTTAAAAAAATTTTGTGGACAAATTATAAAACTAGGCATATGACTTCTTCAAGAAATCTTCTTTAAGATATTACACACATTCTCTTTTTTGCAAACGTGGATAACTTTGGCCAAGATTTGCGCGTCCGTGAGTTTTCCATATCTCAACATGGCACAACGCGATTGGATCGGTTCAATGATTCTTTCGCTGTTATTGCAAGCCAATGCGAACCGCGTCGTGTGACTGTAAATTTCCATAGTACGACGCAGTGCTTGCTGAGCGCCATCAGTCATACTGTCGGCTTCATCTAGGATTATTATTTTGTGTTTTCCTGCTGACAGGTTCACCTAACAACAAAATTAATTTCATTTAGAGCCTCTTTTTAAAAGAAAAAAGATAAACAGTAATAAATGAAACTTTCAACTTTGCAAAACTTATGTTTCAATTTCATATGATAAAACTTACTTTTTTCTGGGCAAACATTTTGATTTTGTTTCGAACAACGTCGATACCTCTGTCATTCGAGGCGTTGAGCTCAAGGACAGAGTCTTTGAAAGCAGGACCAAGCAGGACTCTGGCCAGACACAAAATAGTCGTAGTTTTACCAACACCTGGCGGTCCAGCGATGATAATGTTTGGAGCGTTGCCATGTTTTGCAAAAACTGACAATCTCTGTATTGTATCCTCGTTCCCAACTATATCTTCAAATACTTGCGGCCTGTACTTCTCGATCCTGAAAAAAATATCTTTCAAAACTTACTCATGTATTTGGAAGTCATTTACTTTCAAAATGTTGTCAAAGATTGTTCAGGCTGTATTTGTCACATCTATTTTTGTTTACATTTGTTTTTAAAATTTATTTTTTTCAAAACGTTTTTACATTATAACCTAAATGTCATGGACTTTCAAGAAAAGAAAATCATCTCTCACCATGGCAGATGTGAAGATTTGGTTAGCTTTGTTTTCTTTGCCTGAGGTGCATCACTTGGGGAAGGTTCGACGTCGACCTCCATCATGTCATCTTCATTGTTTTTAGTTGCCATTGTTTACCACTTGCAAAACTCGCAATTGAAAAATTGAATCCATTAAAAACGCGGGAAGATTCCCCCTTCCTCAATGGCGCCATCTATATTTTTCAGACATATATACTTCACTCTACCTTTACCAGATGGCGCTGTATACTCATTATTGTATAAATAATGAAAAGTGTTGTTGCAGCTCACATCCAAAAAACAAGATTCACTAAAGAAAATCCGTTTAAGAACGAACAAAAAATTAAAATAACAATTTATTAACACCACTTTTATAATCGTTTCTTTTTTATTGTTTACAATTAGATTGTTTTGTCTTGTAACAATGAGTTTCAAATTTTGAATAGATTAAAAAAGGTTCAGGATTGAAACAATTGTTCTCCGATTGTTTTGCCTTCAAAATAAAAAATTAAAATAAATACAATAAGTGTCTTTCAATTTGGCGCCATAAATTAAATGTCCGCACCGATTGGACGCGAGTGCGCAATCGCGCAGCCGAACCTTCAGCACTACAATCTAGAATCTACTTTGCTCACGGAGCGAAGTGAAGATTGTTCGTGATTGTTGGGTTTTGATAAGAGGAGCGTAAGAGTTTATCGCGAGTCAACAACTCGGGCTTTCCTTTGATTTCGGTCGCTACTGCCAAGAGCCATGTTTATATTGATTGCGAGTGTTAAATCTTATCGTTGACTTGGACCTGGAACGATCAAAACAGGTAACGCATCGTTTTTGCTCGCTTTCGAACGACCTTTTGTTCGTAGCAACGCTTCAGTCATAACCTTTGTTTTTCGTTGGGCGCTAAACCAGAGTTCTGCTTTTGCACCGCCGCGCTTCGCGTCGCATTGCGATCAGCGCCCTTAGTTTATGTTTACGTTCAGCTTCGCATCCACCGCTGCAGCTTCCAATCCATCTCAGAACCTTCGCTCGAGATGCGTTTGTCATTCAGTCTCCAGGTGCAACTTCAATTCAAACCTCACTCTAGTTTTCAATTTGTTCCCCTGTCATTTATCAACAATTAACAAAGTAAATTGTACACCAATTGTTGCTCTCCGTTCGACAACGATTTGACAACTATTTTCACTGCTTTTTTTTTTTCAATTAATTGTTGTTTGAAA
This sequence comes from Trissolcus japonicus, assembly GCA_030522925.1. Taxonomy (NCBI): domain Eukaryota; kingdom Metazoa; phylum Arthropoda; class Insecta; order Hymenoptera; family Scelionidae; genus Trissolcus; species Trissolcus japonicus. Next base: position 21,228 of record JAPYZS010000226.1, on the reverse strand, counting down.
TGAAGTTTTGTTTAGAAAGTATAGATCTCGTTGTGACAAGACAACATTTTATATGCTTTTTGCACATACCAATTTTCATTTTATTTCAGTCCACTTTTGTTGTTTACTCTCGCATGAACGTAACCTGTAAAATTTTATTCACAAACCAATCAGTCAATTATTTCTTTTTGTTTACTTTCTTTTGGCCTTGATATTTGAGATTGATCAGTTATCATCTGAATATTGAATGAACATTCAACGTTCAACTGAGAACTTTTACGTTTATTATTTTAATTGCAGGACAGTTTCGTAATAATTTTCAGGCACTTGTTGATTTGATTTTGTTACTTAATTGCTGCCTTCGATGTGCTAATTTTATTTTATGTGGTGAAATTTGTGTTGCACTGAAATATTGTCATCAATCAATGTTAGCGATACCGACCTCTGCGACAAACAAACTTTTTTCAATCCTGAATTTCTTATGATTATTGAATTTGAATATGAATCTTCGCATTTGAATCTCGCATGAATCTGGGGAACCAAGTTCCTAAGGACATTTGAACAAAATTATCCTATAGACGAGATAAAAAAAAAGATTAAAACAAAAATATCAGGACAAAAACCTCTCTGTCAAAAGTTCGCATTTTGTTGGTCCATACGAGATTCAGCTGAGGGAGGCAATGAAAAAAATGTTCCTATAATGCTCGTTCTTGCAGGTTGCTAAGGACGCGTCTCTTCTGTGATGGATAACAAGTGAAGTGAAAGAAGCAACTCAAAAATCCAATCGACGTCAAACAAGCAAAGAGAGAAGAGAAAAAGAAAGGAAGAAAGAAGGAAAGAGAGAACGAAAGAAAAGAATAGAAAGAAAAAATAAACAACCGCTGAGGTTCAAAAAGCAACGGATACATCGGTCCGGGTCTGTCGAATGCGTTACGTAGCGTGAAAAGCGAGCGCAGGCCGCGTGGTACTGGAGAGAGCCAGCCATCGGGCTATGGCCAACTTGAACTTTGAGCAACCGCCACGCAGTATCGCGAGTAACTCGAGCCTAAGTGTCCGCGGAGGTACCGGGGGTGTCTTGAGCTCGTCGACCCTCGCGGGTCATGTCACGCCTACCTCGGGCATGTTCTCAGGCTCATCCGCAAGCTCAGCGAGCGCAGCGAACTCGACTGTCGTTGGGCCCAACATCTACTCGGCCGGGACTGGAGCCTCGCAGCCCACCACGACTGTTCATCAACCGCAGCAGCTCTCCCCCATGGGCAGCAGGGGACTCTTCGGACAAAGGGCTTTTACTGAAAGACGTACCATGCCGGCTCTAGGGTCAGTTTTCAACGAATTTAACAACACATTTTTGGGACTCATTATAACTAAACAGAGAAACAAAATTGAAAAACCTCTTTGGTCTTTAGTAGACGAAAACAGATGCCAAATGCAAATATTGTAAAACAAGTCGGTAAAATAATCTTTCAAATTGATTGAAATTGGATATTGTAAAGTTATGTATATTATTTGTTTAAATTTCATCTCATGCACTTTTTGTTGCATTGTTTTTATGCAATGAAGAACGGTAGATGAAGATTGAAAATCGTGGAAAAAGTTTGGTAGATACTGTTGTTTGTTAACAAAAGTTGTAAGGAATTTAAAGATCTCTTTAAAGACCATTTTAACAACTGCGCTGTCCAGGAGTTGCAATTGTAGATGGCGCTGGGGCATGATCGAATTTTAAATTAGTCACGCACAGTGTTTACCCATTGCTAAGTATGTTTTCTACAATCTATGTGTCCTACGATTCAGTGTTTTCAGGATTCGATAGGTGTTCGCATTGTTCTAACCGATTCGCAAGCCAAAAAGCGCAACCCCACGTGCTCCAATTTCGGTGCTCTATTTGGGATATCAATTTTTATCATTACAATCATTAATGTTACTAGAAGTAAAATTCATCACAAACCAATTAATTCAATATGTCTTCTACTGTAAGGTCAGTGGTTTTCGTTTCCAAAAGTTCTATGCCGAAAAAAAAAGAAAAAAAAGAACGTTTAACGTAAATCTTCAACTTGAGTTGTATTTAATTTTAATCATCAAACTACATTTAAAATTGCAAAGTTTTCACAATTCTCTCAAGATCGATAGTGGTATGAATTTGAATTTCCACAGGTTATGTTTGTGACAATACAATGGTCATGTCAACACAAATTTCATCCTTTCCATTTTCGATATTCCGACAAATTTTTGATTCTAAATGACACGATAAATTTTATTATCTAAATTGAACAAGAACGATGGGAGTACAAATTTTTTATGCTTTTTGTTTCGGATTTCAATTTCAGAAATTCTAATCCAATGGGTAGTATGGGCAGTTTTGGAATCCCGCCGACACGATACGGATCTCAAGGTGCAATCAACAATTATCATACAGTATTTGGAAGCGGGGGAAGCGGAGATAACAGCACGCCCCCGCTTTTGGATCTCTCAGAATTTCCTTCGTTGACTAACAGAGGCCAAGGTGAATCGATGCCACAGCCAAGCCCTATGCCGGGCAAACAGCCTTATGGTATGCCAAAAATTCTTTTTTTTTCTTTTTTTTTTCTTTTTGACAATTATTTAAAAAAAAACTGTACCATTGAAAAAATTTCTAATATAAAAAATACTAATGTGCAAAATTATTTTTTCTAGTCGGGATGGTCAAACAGCCAACGACAGAGTCAAGTGAATTTACGATGAGTTCGGAGGATTTTCCCGCGTTACCAGGAACACAAAGTAGGGAAGGCCCATCTCCAGGAGGCAGTATATCGGGTGATAAAAACATGTCAGTAGGTCTGGGTCCTGAGATAAGTCAAGATGTCTTACAAGCGAACAGAGCACCCGGTTCGGAAAAATCGCAGGCATTCAAACGGGGTATTCAGACATCTCCAGATGGTAATTTTTATTTCAGCTTTTTAATGAGATTGTATCGTGAATTTGTTTGGTTGAGGAATGATAAATAATTTTTTTTTGTAGGTAAGGTAACAAACATACCATCAAGTATGGTCAAGGACCAGTTCGGTATGGTAGGTCTATTAACATTCATAAGAGCGGCAGAAACAGATCCAAATTTAGTTTCGCTGGCGTTAGGACAAGACCTTACGGCATTAGGGCTCAATCTCAATTCACCTGAAAATCTGTATCAGAATTTCGGTGGACCTTGGGCAGAAACACCGTGTCGACCTCAGGACATCGATTTTCATGTTCCACCTGAATATCTCATTAATGCGTCAATCAGGTAAATAGGTTTAGGTCTTGACGAATGCAATTAATTTTTATATCTTACATTATTATGATACTAAAAGAAAATTTTTTTTTCAGGGATAAGTTGGCCCCTGTTAAGTTGAATCGATACAAAGATGATCTCCTGTTTTATATGTTTTATACAAATGTTGGAGATGTATTACAGCTACTAGCTGCCGCAGAACTGTAAGTCCATTTGCATCTTCATTTGAATTTCATTGCAATTATTATTCAACGCTCGTTTTTGGGGCTGAGTACATAACTTTTGATAACGTTGGTTATAGGTACAGTAGAGAATGGCGATATCACATGGAAGAAAAGGTTTGGATAACCCAGGCTCCTGGTTTAGGGGTCGTAGAAAAAACGTCTACGTATGAGCGTGGTACTTATTACTATTTCGATGCACAAAATTGGAGGAAAGTAGCCAAGGAGTTTCATCTAGATTATTCGAAATTAGAGAGCCGACCTCATCTTCCTACATCTTTTCATCAAAACCAGCCTTGACTACAGGTAGTTACCATATAATTTAACGTAACGTATTTATCAACTTTTCCATTCACCGTTGATATTTGTAAATTGTAAGTTTCAATAAAATAAGTTTATTACTATAACCTGAGTGGTTTTAATCATCTTTCGAATCATCCATTTTGTTAAAAATAAATTTTTATTTTCCTTTTTTTTCTTTTCAATACATCATATCACGTACAAACATTAGACACACTTTGCGTTGCGTTTTTTTTAATTAAAAAACGTTACATTCTGACATTCTGAGACATTTCAAACTATAAATGGCGACTGTTACCGCTGTTTCAGATCTGCCTGCAGACCATCGCGCTGCCTGTAAGCTGGAAGCAATTCCGCTATTGTATAAATGAACAAATTTAATAATCTTTAATAATAAAACGTGAATTCAGAAAGTAAAAAAAACAATGAATTATCTCTTCAGCTACAACAAAATTTACCATCTTCGTTTATTCCAGTATCAACAATTTATCATTATTTTTCCCGCATCAGCTCATCAGCTTCATCCACTAGGTCGAGCACACTCTCCGAGGCTTTGATTACTTTCCTTTCAATGTAATTTCGGCTATTAGTTTCAGTATCCTCTAAATAATACCTGCAAAACCAAGACAGTCGTCTGATAAACTCAAAAAATTTGTTCAAATCATTGTTTCTTCTTTTTTGTTTCATTTTTGCTTGTTCTCTTTTCATTCACGTTTTTGTCTTTACGACCTTTCGTTTAGTTTTTACTGCACACCTGTAATTCACCATGATGCCGCAACTGTTATCAGCAGTCCACTTCGACATATCGGCCATCCAATTGATCCGCCACATCACCGCCCCGTTGCGCAGATGGAAATTCGCTGTGCAACAAAATAATCAACGCTATCATTTCCCAAAGTTTCGACAGCTTGTTCACTTAATAAGAGCAAAGGTCGTGCTCGATGAACTTTACGCCTCGACTCATGCGCTTTACAAAATCAAATGTTAAAATGTCGTTCGGATTTTCTTTCGTTCTTTTTTTTTCCTTCAAGGCAATTTTGTTAAATACACTTTTAATTAACTCACCGACCAAGTTCAAAGCGTAATTTCGACGTTTCTCTCGGTACAGATACCAGGCGCAGGAGCGCATCAGTGGCTTTTGCAAGATTTGAACGAACGTTTCGTTTTGCATCCACGAAGGATTGCTGAACAATCGCTTGAGTCCGCAAAACAAGTCGTCGATCTGTACAACTTCTTTTAATTTCTTCTCCTCGGTTTCGCTAAATATTTTCCTTGGATCTGCAAAATTATTTTACAACTCTACCGACTCTGTTAAACTATTTCGTTAACTAAATTCAATTTGGCGCGGTTAATTTTTGTCTCTTTTCTTTATCGCCCTCGAGTTATCTCATGAAAAGAACTTGACTCATTTAAAGTTTCATCACCTGCTTTTATTTTCTCAAGAAGCCACGGCCGGAAATTTGGGATCGGCGACAAAGTGGAGAACTGGTCTATGAGTGGAAATTCAGTTTTCACCAGATGGACTGCTTCTTTGATCAAGTAGTTGCCCAACTCTATCCCCTGAAACTCAATTATCCCTGACCTTTAAAGCTTTATTTGTCTAACTATTTTTTTAAACAAAACTCCGTACGCAGTTAATTTAATAAAGTGACGTCGGGGTTCTTCATTGTATTCTAATGATATTTTATGTCCCGACCTGCAATCCTTTTTGAGTGTTGGCAATTGAATAGAACATCGCTACTTTAATTTGCGATTTGTCTTCCTGCAGAAACGATACGGTCTTCTCGGTATTTCCTGTTATACGCTGCTCGGCTTTATTGATGCCTCCAACAGATTCTGAAAATAATCTTGTCTTTCATCATAATAATTATTAATTAATAATTAAAATAATAATAAGTTGAGGATGAAAAGAGGATGCATTTTCTTGGTATGGCTCTAGTGTTCATTTCATTATTCTTTGATACACTTTTTTTTTGTTATTTTTATTAACCATGAAGGACGGATTAATAATTTTATTCCTAATGGATTATGAGAAAATTAGTTCATACCAGATATGACATCGCAGAGTGCCACATGCAATACAACAAGTGGTTCACGTGGCATTGAAGGATGAGTAAAGACATAACATCTCCTGTACGGTCCCACTCGTCGCTTCAAGTCGGCCCAATTTTCAATTGGATGTATTTGCTCATAATTGGAAACCTTTTATTTTTGAATTAGTTCCTTGTTTTTAATTATACATTATTCTTGATGTTTGCAGATTGAAAATCAAACGAGAACCCAAGTGAACATTTATATATGGCTCCATGTGTGCGACATCTGGCAGCAGATGTTTCAGATATGGCACATTAATGAAGCGATATATAAAGTTTCATTGGGGGATGCGATTTTCGAGTTTCCAAGTACCTTCTCTAAAATGTCACAAGAGCTTTGCCAAGTGATACGTTCGACATGCAAAAATCCAATGGAGAACCAAAGTAGAAAAAGATCTTTCAGTTCATAATTGAGTTGCTGGAGAAGCGTCAGTTCGTCACTATCAGTCGTGGTGGATAAAAGTTGCTGAAACAAACAGGAAACTGTCACTTGCTTCAAATAAAAATTCATAGATCTCTAATAACGTCACATTTATGGTACATTTACGGCGCATAAATGTGATCGTACAAACATTTTTACTTGAGATATTTTCTTATCATTTTAATAACGCAAAATTGATATTTTAAATGTATTTTCTTGTTTTTAATTTAGGGTAAGGGTTTTGGAACTGAGTACAAACCAAGACATCGACTCTAAAATCGACTAGAAATTTAACTCCATTTTCCAGCCGGCCCATCATCATAAAGAGCCAGTGGTAAGTTGGTACAAGAGCATTCTTGAGATCTCGCTCCCGAGCCAATAACCAATTCTGGTCACAATCCTAACCGGAAATAAAAATTGCATTACAATTATTTACTATACGAAATGAATTATATTAAATTAAGGCCAATGCCATGTTTCTTATCTCGCTCACTTTATCGGCTATTTTGGACATTTTGATTACTAGCCGGGCTATTTTTGTTTGGTCTATGGAATACTCCTTCGTCAGGAGCTTAATTAAAGAAATTTTATCTTCCTTCGTGGAGTTCTGATAACTGAAGCATAATTCAACAATTTTTTTCTGCAAACAAGCTTGAATCAGACTAATAATTTGAAAAGTTAATCCAAAAGAAAATCACACTGTTCAAATCATCGACTCGGAAAAAGTCAACTTTGAAAATTAATTATAACAAAAAACTTTAAAACTTTATATTTAAAAGGAAGATTCCTGTAGTTACCTCAATTATCCAGTTACTTATATCGGTGTCTTTAAATTTGATGACATCATTGAGGATCTGGTGACACGAAAGTCCCGGCTTCGTTGCACTCAGGTTAGAACTAATCCGGCTTCCTAATCTGTGCTGCATGGCACTGAATTTAAAAACGTTCAGATCATTACCCCAGACCAGCACAACATTTACTTCATTACAGCGAAATTTTTTTATACTAATTATATGTACCTTAAAATTGTAAGACTTCGTTTAATCATTTTACGATATCTCTATACTTTCAAACTATATGCTAATTGAAACTTCAACTTTGATACCAAATTGCATTTCATTTATCCCATGCAAATGTATGGTCTTCTAATGTGACACATTTATTATCGCCTTGTGATAAGAACAAATATTGTATGTTTTATTGTTTAAGCGTCAAGCACAAAGTGCTGACTTGACAGTTCACCTAAAACTTTCATACCGATAATTGATAAAGAAAATTTGTGCATTCCTTTTTGTGCAATTTATCAACACTGCATTTTTTTTAAGATGAGAATTTAAAAGATTTATTTTTTATCAAACGAATAACGTTCGATAAAAAAATGTGTAACTTTTATTTTTAATTTGACTTCACATTTGTCATTCGAAAACACCGCACTTCGAAATCACGACTTTTTTCAGCGGTTTTCCGTATTTGGACCCAAAGTATTCGATCTGAAAAAAAAAAAAGTTTTTTTTTCAAAATTGTCTGACTAGTGGAATTGCACAAAAGTGATGAGTAATTTTGAAAATGTTACATCATGACCGTACTTTATGCAAATGTTGCAGCCCATTTATGACTCTTCCGAAAACTACCCTCCGTTTGTCCATAGTTTCCAAGCGTTTAAACGTTAGGTTGAATTTGGAATTATTAGTGTTAGGTCCATTGCTCCACATGGATAACACCCCGGCATCTACGTGACTCAACTCGAAATTTTCATCTTCGAAAGTGTCGCCGTAAATGGAAGTTCCACCGCTGCCATCGAAATTTGTAACATCTCCACCTTGGCACCAATAATTTGTCACGATACGATGAAAAGGCGTTCCTCTGAAACAATTTCGTCTCTTTTATTCAATCATTGTTACATTTATCAGACAAATTTTCCGTCCACAATTGTCGTATAAAAAGATAAGTGCAGATATATTAAAACGGGTGATACGCAATTGCGTCGACTGACATAATTTCATATGCAGTTTCATCTGCGGTCATGCAATCGCGCCGAAAAAAGTTTTTATTAGTTTCTATTAGTTGTTTTTCTTATTTTCATCCTCATTATAAAAAAAAATGAAATATTTTTAGATAATTGAAAACATTGGAAGTGTAACATTCACAATAGTTATAAATATAATTTTATAATTGACATTAAACAAATTACTTTGCAAAGTCATGAAATGTTCTTTTTAAAAGCTTCTTCCAAGAAAAGCTGATTGAAAAAAATGGAAAAAAAAATCTCATCACGGTTGGTTTTCCGTTATAATTCTACGAAATGAAAGGTTTCTCTCGTACTTGTAAGAAAGTCCATCTGAGCCTCGACAAAAAGCTTCAAAATTGGCGCAGGTCTTTGGGGCATAATCTGAATACAATTCGAAAACGAGTGTTCCCAAAAATTGCTTCTCCTCGGCCAATTCGATGTCGAAGAAACATACCGTACGAGTAACTTTTTCCGGAGTTGCTGATAACGCGGGCGTTCTCTCGATGGACAAGCTCCTTATAAATCTTGGCTTCTTTGTCCATAATGGATATCTACATTAACAAAAGTTCAAGACTTGATTCACGACAGATGAGTCTTTGCTCATTATCTCGCGTTAATAATTCAGAACACTGTTATACGAAAAGAGAAACAAGCAATTTCACACATTTTACATTCAAATGAATTGTTATAAAACAAGAAATTTTAATTTGTGATGAGGAAGTTTTTTTTTTTTACATTTTATAATATCACTTTTCAAATTTTACTAATTTTATTTTATTATCATCGTAATATTTTATTGAAAATGATAATAATGTTTTCATATTCATGATTTGTAAATTGATATTTTCAAAAATTCATTTCGTGTTCCATTTTCATTTACATAATACATTAACATTTTGAATATAAGTCATTAAGTAAACAAATAAACAAAATTCTGATAATTTTATGTCGAGTTGCAATCATTTTGTAATTTAGGATAAATGATGGATTTCAATGTTGGCTGTTCCATTTTTTTATAACTCTCTCTAATTTCTACAAGATAAGTGATGCTGGAAACAAGTGATTGATTCTCTACCTTGAGATAATTTCATATACTTTCACACGAATCATTTATTATTTTTATAACAAAATTTGAATTGATTTTACGTACTTGCATGTTTCTATAATTTTCTTTTCGTTTTTTTTCCATTCTTCTCTGAACACAGCAGTTGGATATTTCGGTTTAACGTCTTTTATTAGTTTCAACAACACTTTGTTTTCCAAATTCGTTTTTGCAATTTTTTCTTTGATTTCATTCATATATCTTGTCATCATCGAAGACGAGTACAAAGAATTCCAACAGTCGACCTTACCCTTTGTGACAAAAAAATTGTTCTTTTAAAAATGTTTTATAACAATTTTAATTTTTCAAAGTCAGACCATAAATTTAATCTTCGAATAAACGTTTACACTCCGAATTTCATGATGAATAAATGGAACGAATAAATAATTTTACTTCAATTGTGATAAATGAAACAAATTTTTGTCTGATTCGATCTGATCATAATGAATTATCGTTGATTAATGATTTGGCCTCATTGGCAGATCAAAATATTTGTCCATTCTTTATTAATTTGCTGGCCGATTGGTCAGGGAAGATGAATGACGTCTCCCAAAGATAAAATCAGAATTCGTTGTATAAAATGGGAACTGAAAAAACAAGTTGAAAGAAACCGAAATGACAGTGAATTATATGGGAGCGTTTCACCCAATTTGCACTTTCAGTTAAAAGTAATTCAATACGAGGCGCACGTTAGTTTCAATCGAATTACGCCAGTGTCACTTTTTGCACGCGTCTTTTGAGCGCTTCAATTCGGACGCACTTTGAACTTCCCAGCGGTTTCATTAATGATTCAATTAAACACTTTCATTAAATAATAGCCAGGCGCGAACGGAACAGAATTTAAAACCAGCGAATGAAAACAAATCATATGCTCGATTTCCCGACGCTCGAATGTAAATTACAACCGCGCACTTTTATTGGCAAACATTTTTCTATCATTTAAAAAACTCTTCTGTTTACAAATGCAATTTTCATCGTAAATAATAGTAGAATGAAATGTAAAAGTTAATTGGGTTAACAAAAAAGTACTTATCATTTATTTGTAGAAAATTTTTTTAAATGAAAAATGAAAGTGTTGAAGAATAAATTTTCTCAATTATGTTGAATTGAATTTGCTGAGATTAAATATTTTTTTTCTTTGAAAGTGCAGCTGTTGACACAGTTTTGTCCCACACGTATTCGTATAATTTTATGAACTTATGTAGAATTCAAAGATATGAAGCTGAAAGTACTTTGTAATTCTTGTTTACAATGTGTGCATTTTGAGCTCAAAACTTTTATAATTCAGAGATCAATATTCTGGGTGTTGTTTGTGTGTCGTCCTGGTGTTTAAACTGAAGATTTCACAGACTAACGTTTCAAACGATATTCAAATCAATTTGGCAACTGGATACTTGTTCTGATAATTGCATCTAAACATTGCATATGTGTAATTACAGATATAATCAATATTCCAACAAAGCCGACCTTTTCAAACTGATGTCAAAATCAATTTGTAATTTGTCAGTCTCAATTAATTATACATTTTAACAAACCAACAAAAAAGATGGTTTAATTGATTTTCGAAACAAATTTTGTGCTGAATTTGAAAAAATTCCATCCAAACTTTCATTAAAAAATCTACAACAAAAATCTGTTTACAATAATATTGGAAATAATTCGTTCTCAACTTTTTGTTTTAACAAACAGAAAATGTTTTTCAATTAAAAATTTGTTTTTTTTTTAAATTCGATAGCTTGAATTTGTAAACTAACTTCAATGAAAAAAAAGTTAAAAAATTGAAATATTGAAATAAAAGGTTTACAAAAAGATTGAAAATAATTTGTTTTCCGCTGTTTGTTGTAAACTTGTAAACTAACTCCCATGACGTGAATCCGATTGATCTCGTAGATCAGTTTTGCATTCTGTTTATCAATTTGGTGAACCAACGCAGCATCTTCCATCATTTCATCAGGTTTGTAATGTTTCGAAACGCTGAACTTTGGAGCCCGGTTATCAATTTTCGCCTTGGCAAATTCAACGTTCTGTCGGTGGTTAACGAAAATTGTGAAATCTATCTGTGCGAATGTGGGGTCGACCTGCGGGCAAAAAAATCGAATCAAAGCAAAACTGATTTGAACGTATATTTCATCTCTGATTATTACATACCTGTCCTGGCAAATACCGCGGTTTCAGCCGTTTCCGCAACGCATTTTTGTTCACCATGATTGCTTTTTTTTACTTTTTCTATTTTCAATGGCGCACTTGAATTTCGACGATAAAAAGGCTAAAACAAAAAAAAAAACAAGATAAAACAGGTTATAATCGATTTTCGAAGATTTTGATCCAATCGATTCGATTTGCTTGTGACTTCAATTTGATCGGCCAGGCTATAACCCGTCAAAATTGCAGTGTTCGCGATAATTATTCCGTGTTAGTCGACGTTTTCGGTCGTTATTGCAGTAATTAATTATCAGCTTTCCTTTACTTTTTCCTTCTATCGAATTCGTTTAATCAGGTTAATAATTTTACAATGACGCTCGCACGCCGGGGGAATACACATTTTCGGAACATTCTAACCAAGGTATTTCATTTCAGAGTTATATTTTGACGGCAGCGATTCGTATCAAAAATCATATGATAATTATAATAAAGACATTTTTTTCTCATCGCTCTTTTTTTTATTTCTATTTTTACATTTTTTTGTTGTCAGCTAATGATACGTATATTTTTGGTCAGTTCTCATTTTATCGTTTCAAGTGACATAATTTTGGAACGTAAGCTATTAATTATTCATGATTTATTGTTCAATCGTGTAATTAAAGCGAACTTCATTCAGACGTATGATGCATAATAATTGCGACGTTACACGCAAAAATGGTACATAAAACAACCGATAAAGAAAAGATGATCATATTTTTGTTTAATACCGCGTGTACATGCCATTTTGCCATGGACAATATTGATTTTGAATTACGCCCGAATAAATCGGGATTATAGGATCATTGAAATGTAAGATCTAAATGCCAAAAGTAAACTTCTGCACTGAATTGTTTGGTTCGGCGCATTTCAATCATTCTATTTCGAGCGCAAGTTGTTTTTTTTTTTTTGATAAAAGCTTTTTTTACGAAACAAGTGATTTTTTCTTACTCTTTTAGAAAATTGTCTAAACTAAAGTGATCAAAATCTGTTTTTTCTTTCATCCTCCCAATTATTTGGTATTCAATTTCATTTTATTCTTATTATATGTTTGTATTGTTAACAAATTTTCTGCTTCCATATTGTTTTATGGATCATTAAAAGTTTTTCAAATTGAAGACAAATTTTGCATTTTTAACATGAAACAATGTACGTATAGCAAAAAAGCAGATGTTCATTCTGAAAGCGGTTGTAATTAAATTTCGTCTATTTTTTTCCTTTTATTTATTTTCTTAAAAAATGAACAAAGTAACGCTTTCAACATTTCTGCACAGCGTTCTTTTTATAAGATCTGAACTGTTAAAAAGAAAGAAAAATTTCCACAAAACTACATGTTTTTTTAAACGAAAATGCAACTTTCATGAACCTCTTTCAGTAACAATTTTCACTCTTTTTTCTTGTTCAACAAAAAGGTTCTGTTGTTTTACTGTCATTTATTAAATTTAGAATCTAGATTTAACTTCGCAGTCGCTTGTAGCTTATGTGCATGTTTTTGTTTCAGCGTGGCTTAACAAGGAAGAATTATTAGAAAAGAGACTCGAAACATGTTTCCATGCGTCACAGTAAAAGTTTTTTCGAACTCTTTAAATTCGAATAATTCCAGATTCTCTTCTACCCATTGCAAAAAGTGAAAATTTCATTGTAATTTTGCCATAAAATAAAAGACAATTTTTACATTTCGCAATTTGTGCAAGACTCTAAACTTGTACATGTATATTCACTTTTTGTGAATGAGTTTCACTTGGAATTTACAGGGTAGAGGAAAATTTTGAAATCACTCGAACTTGAGTGCTGAAAATGTTTCTTTTGCCAGGATGGCAAAAAAAGAGGGAGAAAATGGAAACGAAGAATGTTGAGCAGTTTTACTAAAAAATTTTGAGGACCAAGAAATTGGGCAGAATTATGGACGCTCATTACGCTGCCGAATGTTATCAGAATTTCGCGCCCCAGCCGTGCCAATTTTACGACTGGTGTTACAGTCCAATTTTTTACCCAAGCTCATCAGAGTACTGTGCGAATTGCTGCGTTCCAGTTGTTTCAGAAAACTCCGAGTGTATTGCATTCGAGGAAGAGCTGTGCGAAAAAGATGTCTCACTTTGCAAAACCGGAAATGAACAAACAAAAGTTTCTGTTGCAAATTACGCAAGTGGCTGTATAAATTCCGACGAGAGGAAAACACGTAAAGGCGCACGCGGGAAAGAATCAAAAACAAAAAAAGGAACTGTTAGCGCAGGTGAAAAGAATCCGAGGAGTGATTCTAAAATAGCAGACTCTCGTCGTCCGTCTGAAAATAATGCGGACGAAAATTTGCGAAACGTTGCTGTAAGTGATGAGAAAAATAATGGTGTTTCAAGTGAGGTAGTCATAAAGATTCATTTTCTTTGTGCAAAAAATGCCAAACAAAGTAAGATCTCATGACTTGTTTTTCATATGACAATTTCATTTAGAACAAATTTAGGTGTTCAATTATGCCGATGTTATTTCAAAATAAGAAAATGTGAGATACGATCTTTTTCATTGATACGATCTTTTTATTTTTAATTCGGTTGAAATATATTGATTCGAGCATCACGTATTCTCTCGTGATTTGAAAGACCTTTTTATCTACACTTTGATCTTTCACCTCTTATCCTTTGAACAAGTTATTTTTTCTTCGCGCGCATGCGGAGTATCTGTAAAATTTTTATTAAGTTTTGAGTCTCTTTAAAATTAAGGTTTATCCAATCTCGTGGTGTCAAAGGATGTACAATAAAGTACAAGTGTACGCGTGAGAATTTAACTGTAATTGAGAAAATTTTTACGGTGTAGGAGTAGCGTATGAAATTAATGTTTGTAAGTTCGCCGTGACGTATTGTAACCGTACATAAAGCTTATAGCAAAAGTTTATTATTAGGTTAGAAACAAAAGTTTGCAGTTGTGTTTATTGGTGCTCCGAAACAAGTTTATCTTAAAATCAACTTTCAGTGAAAAACAAAAACACAACTCGAAAGAATTTTAAAGGATAGTTATCATTCTTTTCAGGCTATTTTGTTATTTTTATTTTGAGTGAGAGAAAAAAAAAACAAGTTTTGAAGGATATTATTATGTTGTAGTTGCAAAGTTGTCGTTTTTTTTCATGGACCAACTTAGGTGAACAATGAAGTTTAATGATTTAATTATCACAAATGGGGAACAAAGCGGAGGCAAAGTAAATGATAATAAAGCAACTCTTTCGAAAGTACACCACATAACTGTAGACTGATGGGAAAGTTTCAAACTCGATATCAGTTTTGTTTAACGCACGTGTTATTTAAAAACTTGGCTTGAGTAATGAAAATGGTCCGACTTTTGTTACGGAGAAAGGATCAATCGCGACAAAATTTTTTTTTTAATATTGAAAATATTTAAATAATTCAAAAAATTGTTTAGTTTTGAAATATTGAAATAATTTGATAAAAAAAAATTTTTGAAATTCAGAATACAACTGGCAATAAAGAAGATGGTCCGTTAAAATCTGATCAAATAGAAGGAACTAAAAAGTCGCATGGTATGGAAAATTTGATTAAGAAATTCAACGATCAAGAAATTTTGATGATCAATATAAATTACCCAAATTGTGCCGATGAGTGTGGTCTCATTAAAGGACCAACAATTTTGATAGGAGCCAAGCCAGAAAGCGAGCAGAGGTACTTGCGAATTCGTCTAACAGTTTTACTCGCGAGCGTTGACTTTTTTTTCAAAAATGTCTCCCTTAAAAAAAGCTTCCATGTTGAAATAGTGTTTGATATTAAAGGGTATGGCTCTTAACCTCGATTTAATTTGCTTTATAATGTTAATTAAGAATTTTTACATCTAAATTATTTGTTTTCGAGCGCCATTCAAAAGTCTCTTGAAGCTTTAAAGATGAATTAAATAGTTCGCAGATAGTATGAAAGCCAATTGGAATAATTAATTAGAAAAAAAAATTAGATGATAATTAAGACCCGGTTGAATAAACTAATTCATTGTAATGAATAATATTAATTAAGTTCGTTCTCAATTTTAAAGTCGAATGCCGAGCTATGATAAATTTTGTTGCAAAATCGAGGATCTGGAGTCGTTGCAGCATGTCGACGCTACTGAAGATTTGCAATTAAATGTGTATCGTACCTGGTACAAAGGAAGTTGCCACAATATCCCGGCATATAACTGCGAAGATGCATCAAATCATGCGACTGCAAATTGGCAAAGCAAATATGAAGATGTGTGCTATTTCAATGAATGTGATTTTGCAAGTTCAGATGACAGATACTCAAATTGTACAACTTTCATGATATAAGATGAAAAATTAAACTGTATGATCCAAATTCACTTTTTAACATCGTTTATCAATTATTCGTTAATTTCTTCATTTTTTTGGTTAACTGTTTCAGGTTGAATATAAAGATGACAAAAAATTTTGAGGTGTAACTCGATGGAGCCATAAATAATATCCGCCGGTATCCTATCTATAACATCACATTATTTATGACGTCATAAATAAGAGAGTTACTTCTCACACATTGAAATTCGGAGTACTCTTATAGGCGCAGTTCTTTTCCTCCAGTTTTTCTTCAATTTGAATATGTTTGTATCTCTCGTAACATCCGATAAAATATTAACGTACATTTCCATAGAAAGGATACACGGCACTATTATTTTATGTACGAAAAAGCTTCTTTGTCTAATAAGGACATTATAAACTGCAGTGTAATAATAAATATAAATAATGAACAGAGAAAAGTTCTAATGAGTTTGGCCAGATTGTAAATTTGCAAGCAAATTTAATGTTGCGAAAGCCTTTGTATGTTTTCATCTGTATGCATCTTGCTAAGTATAAAAAAGAGTCTGTTACCGTGGGCTAGTAATAATTATCTAATATAAATCATTTTTTACGATAATGGCTCTTTGTTTTAACATAAACTGGACGAGTTTTAAAATATTATTTTATAAATTTATAATTAAAGGGTAAATTTAACGTGTAGTATAAAAAAGTTACAGTAAAAAGGATTGAGAAAAAAAATGCGCCGTATCGCATGCTTAGTACCACGAAATTGACTTAAAGTGTCATGCAGAGAGCTATTTTAACAACTCGAGATTTTAGATAGGTAGCAGGTTGTACATTTTTATATGATAGCAGATAAAAAATGTTATCGTTATAGTATGTTAAAAAAAATTCTATCCTGACATTTTTATAATCAAATGACTTATCAATCGTATTTCCTAAACATATTTTTCTCACCCAAAGATTTGTAGAATTTGATTTAGTTATGATCGTATTATACATCTGACCGTCTCCTGAGATATCAGATTTACTTTTGATATGTATAAAAAGCTGCGTTCTCGCATTATGACCTATATTTTTTACACGTTACATACATGTGTCGCGATAAAATATCCAAATATGACTCGTCGAGATAACCGCAATTTTCTCAGATGACCTACAACATTTTAGCTAAACTGAAATTCCCCTGACAGTTTTTCCCACTTTCGTTGAATTATTTTTTTTTTTCAGATAACAAAATCAATTACTCTTTATAACAACACACTTTTTGACTTTGGTAAAAAAATGTTTGCGGTATAAAATAAGTTGGCTGTTAAGAAATATAAAAAAGACCCGTTTCTCTTTGTGCGGTATAATACATTTCTATAAATACAAATAACGGAGCTTTCTCGGCGTTCGAGTGTTGCCACACATCATTTGTGCAGTGAATCGCGTGCTGAAATCTAAAAGAGATTATTTAGAAATTGTTTCCAAGTCCGTTGCGAAGAAGTATCAAAGTACTATATATATTTTTTTCACTCAAAGTAGTCAAGAGTTATTTCTGGATTTCAAAAGCAACAAAGTTTGCGATTATTATGATTATTGGCTTGTAAAGTTAAAATCATTTTCCACCATGGAAAACTGCGTGTAATCAGAAGCGAAAAAGTTATGTTCAAGATGGCAATCATCATGTAGAGCGACTGGCAAGAAAAAAAAATTAAGACGAATCAACGGGGTCAGATAACGTCAATCATTTGTCAATGGTCTGATATATAACACGTGTCTTGAAGGGTACCGATTATGCATCAATCCGGTGTCACACCTATGACAGTCTGATGGATTTACCTCTTCACTTGATGCAGAACTTTATTTGAAAAACGTTGTACTTACAAGAACAGGAAATACGAATTATTTGTTGAACTAGTTTGTTTAAAAAAACAAAACAAAAAACTAAAAAATTACTCAAACAGATAAATAATTTTAATCCTTTAGTATGAATTATTATGTTAAGAAAAATGCAAATTTTTTATTCTAGTTGATTCATTTACACGTCTTAGTTCAGTCTTAGTTGTGATAGGTTACACTTATTACACCTTAGCGCGTAATATTAGTCGGTCAGTGGAAAAGGTCAGTGTGTAGTCAAACAGTAAAGAACACTGCATCAGAAGTATTGAAATCAAAATGCGGTGGCTGTTTTTTCCACTCATCAAATTGTGCACGTGCTGCCATTTGCTAATGTTTTCTTCTTTTTTCTTTGTCATTGTTCAAAAAAGGCCGACAGAATAGAAAGCAGCGCCGAATTATTTATAATGTTGTCTTGTGTCGGTGAGTGTAATTTGTTTAGCCAATGTCGTAAACTTTTGGTTGTAATGTGAAATTACGTTCGTGTGGTTGCGATTGAAGTTATTTTTATAAAAAAAAAAAAAAAAAAAAAAAGAAAGAAAGAAACACAGCGCACACGTAATATGTTCTTAGCACCTTTGCAAAAATAAGGCTAATCATACCTAACCGCCCGAACAAACGACAGTGTAGCAAGTTCATTAAAAAATCAAAAGATCTAGAAGTTATCGTGTTACGACATGGGCATCGACCGCCACTAAAGGTTACAGATGACCGGTAGGAGGTGAACATACCAGCTGTCGTCAATTACATGACGTCACGATTCTTTACGTGTCATGCAAGTGAATCTGATAAAACTATCTTCGTGTATGTACAATCGACACGGTCGATATAATTATCAGCGTCTGTCGTGTCATTTCCTCATGCAAAAGTACATGTTTTTCTTCATCGTCATGAACGAGAAGTTCTAAATTGACAACACATTTTTGTCCCTTTGTCCTTTTTCTTTCTTTTGACATCTTGATTGTGCAGGCAAATTTAACCGAGAGCTTGTTCAGCTGAGTGCGGGAAGCTGTGAGTCTCATCGCTTGCAAATTATCCGCACATCCAAGTCTCTGGTTGTGATGCTCCGGTCTATTTGTACGAAAATTGATAGTACGTTCTAAGATTCATCCGGCGAGATGTTTCTCTTGAGGTTTACTGAATTTCAAGCAAACGTATATCAAGTTAGCTTGACAACGCCGACGAACTGTTGCGAGAATTTCTCGTATGAGCACCGGGATTTGCGAATAAGAACGCGGATTGTTTTAATGATGGGATAAAATAGACGATTTTGGGTATAGAATATATACAAGATGATGAAACTTCAGTTCCATAATTGATTGTTGAATTTAAATTTTTTACTTTAAATTTTATAAATAAAAAAGGATTTTATTTTAAGACGTTTCATGTACACGGATAATTATTTAATATAATCTTTTAATATGGAACAGTCTACTTATTTTTTCTTATTAATTAACTTCGAACTTATATCTCTAATGTCATTTTCAGTTTTTTTTGTAAAAAAAGATCGTCTTGCTCATTCTGAATGAACCCGAATAAAGCCGATTGTTTATATACCTATACTAAAAACAATTAAAGTCGTTCCTGATACTTTTGGCGGATATTTTTGAAGTTCCGAATAAGGTTCTCAATAAGACTTCTCTCTATTTAGAGATTCGACCGTTCTATATGGGACCTTTCTATAATGAAATTTTCAAATTCTTTAGATGGAAGATATCTTTGTTGAAAAGTTCAACCGTTGTAATGGCTATGGGATCTCATCTATGGATCTATGGAAAATGAAACAAAAACTAAGGAAAATGATAGAGGTTTATAATTTGAAAAAATGAGGTCAAGTTGAAACCAAAAAGATGCATACAAGTTGAAACAGAATCTTTGCGATAAATTATATCCCAGTTAATTTTGTAATGAAAGTTCTGGCTCCAAGAAAACAAATGAATCGAATGATATTACAGATGAGCAGCAACAATGAAACTGATATCCCCAGATCTACACCAAAAAAGTTGCACTCAAGTTGAAACAGAATCTGTATTATAAAAATATCCCAGTCAATTCTGTAGTGAAAATTTTGGCTTTTTTTCAAAAAAATCAAAAAATTTTTACTTTTTTAGAACGTAAGGGGGGGGGGGGGGGTTAGCGGACGGAGCACCATAGTATTATAAAAATTTTTTTAACGATGACAAAAGTTTTGGTGAATTAGTGGCAGAAAAAAAATTCCGATGCTTATGAACGCAAAATTTTATGGTTCAACGGCTCAAACTTTTCTGTTACAAATTATAAGTTAAACTGTAGCGAAATGTATTGTATACTCGATGGCAATGTAAGGGCTCAAATAATGGGAGATAAGCAACTTTTTAGTACGCTAAGACCTTTGCGACTTTTGGTTTTTATATTTACGATTTGCTTTAATACTATCATTGTGGCTTAAATAAGACATGAGGCTGGAGAGATAAGCAAGGTGTACACTCAGACCAATACGGTAATTCGCAGTAAATAATTCAAAACTTTAATTGTGTATTGCTATCTAGATAGCAATCTATCTAGATCTATCTGGCACCCTTTGTTTTCCTGTATTTTTTTGTTTAAACTAAAATTCAGCTCACCGAACCTATAAACGCCTTTAACTTATGCACCTCGAAATTATGCTTCCAAGTTAAATAATTGTTCAAGTGATTTTTGAATAACTAACAACCATACATTATTCGCTCATAAAAAATTTTCAACTGAAAAGATCTTTGCATTAAAAAAAATGTAATAAAAAGATTGTTATCTTCTGATAAAGCAGTAGATTTTAATAGTACATTGTAATTGTGAGTTCGTAATTACATAAAGCATTACATAAAGCAAACGTAAAACACAAACCGATGAAAATATGCAAATTTTATTTTACGATTCACTCTTTATAATAATCATGAATCATGAATGGTTTCACAACGTTTCTGATATTGTTAAAGTCTGAAACGGTGGAAATTGTGCAACAATCTCGGTACTTTTTATCTCATCGTTTCATCATAATGGAACATCATGGGGGAGCCGCGGGTATTATGGGCTGTCTAAGGTTAAAAGTAAATAATTTTAATAACATTTGAAATATTAAACCAAACTAATGTGAATAAAATGTTTTATTTTTTTTTTTACAAATTGCTGTGCATGAAATTACATTATCCCGATAATCGTATTTCTGTAAATTTCTTGCAAACTTTACACAAAATGCTATACAAACATTTTGTGCAAATCTAACTCCTCATTATGCTGCATAATTTACATAAATCTGATTCAAACATTGAAAAATTTTTGAGTTTTGAAAACCAAAAATTGTTTTTTGACTCATTTATGAATTTGAACAAACATTTGTTTTCTGAATTTTGTATGCAAATTATTAATGCAAAATTTGCATGAAAATGAGGAGTTAGATTAATCTATACACTGAGAAAAAGGATTCATAACAGTTATGAACTCTACGCGATCGAGCGTTTTTTTATTTATTTCATAACAACAATGAATTTTCGTTAGATGGAA
>JAPYZS010000225.1:0-22357 GCA_030522925.1 Trissolcus japonicus | reverse complement strand
TAGTAACTGGCCAAATTTTCATGGGCCAGTCGCACTGGCTTAAATCTGGCCATTTTCTATTTTGCTCTAGGCAAAAACTGGCCGAATTTTTACTTGGGGAGAGAATAGATGGCGTGCTTTCTTTTTAGGTTGTTTTATAAACGCGGGGTTTTTAAAACTCTTTTAAAATCGGGTGGTAGGATCGAGCAACATACGTTACTACAAGTGATCTAGAGGACGGGGTAGCGAAATATAATGAAACTTTGTTAATAATACAAATCATTACATCGAAATAGAATGTCAAAGATAAAAGTAGGCTGAATCTAATCGTGTGACGTTTTCATTTCACGATGTGATCACGCATGCCAATCTTTAAAACGTTGCGCAGTTGGAGAATCACTCGAACCGCAATAGCGACGGCATCAAGTTTTAGACAAGTTTGATTTCAGTAACAGGAACGCTGGAGCGAAAACCATTATCAGATATCCAATCCATTCGGCTTGATGTTCATTGTTAGAAAGTTTAACAAGCTTTGTACAAATTGAAATGGAAAAGCTTCTAGTGACTGTAATTTAACTTAACTAATATATTAAGTTCATACGTAACACAATACGGCATAGTGCACATAATTCTGTAAAAGAGTCGTTAGTTCACACAGTTTGTTTATCACAACGCGGTTTGAGGTTGGATCATTTCGAGTTGATGATCGAAATTTTAATATATACACTGGTCCAAATAAAAAACGCAAAAAACGAAATAAGAATTACATATAAAGTGTTGCGTTTTTTATTTGGACCAGTGTATATTGTAGGTAGATATAGGTAGATTTCTACCTATATATAGTAGAATATATGTATATAGTATATAACTATATATATAATAGAAATCTACTATTCACAATACTCAATCTCTTGGTAAATATTGTTTTGTATTGTTGTCTGCGCCGTATTAAATGTATCAGAGAAATCCTGAATTCTAAGATGCCGCGTCTATAATATAGTTCTGCTATTTGAATTACACCATTTCTAACTATACTACTAATATGCGCGCCATTTAGATCATTTTAGGTCATACAGTTGGGTAATACTTCCATTTCGAATATTAATCTGACCTATAATGCCAGAATAGATATGAACCATAGCGGATATTACTCCTGGTATAACTGTACAACCATCAAGTCCCGCCGTCTGAACCTTTACTGGCTAGAATAAATCATTAATACAAGTTCATTTAATGAGTAATAAAATCCTAATTCAGCTGCGGATAAGGATTATCAGTAGGAATGATTTTTCTTGTCGGACGTGAACCGAATATTCCGGATTATTTAATGAAATCAACGTTTGTCCAACGTTTATCTGGTTCTTTACTAAATGTGGAATATTGACTTGTATCATTTACTTTATTTATATTCTGTTCTAATTTTTATAATCAGCCAAACTGGTTAACCAGAAACGTCATGTTTTGCAATAAATAAATAAACAAATAAATTGTAACGTATCACTTTTTGTGACATGTCAAAAAGTCAAACATTTAATCACAATGTATTTACATTTGGATTTCAACGACAACGAAACATCGTCATTAAATAAAGTAAATAAATTAAACCGACTAATAATTTACATTCAAATGTCTATATGAATAAGATTTTATTTTGAATTAAAACTTGATTCAATAATTTTTTTTATTTCCTTCTACTTTTTAAATATTGATTCAAATTTAAATTCAGATTGAGGGTAAATATAAGTATAGAACAACTAAATTTCTGCTTAATTTCATAGGTGCTTTTTAACGCTTATTAAATGTATGCGCAAAGCATAGAAAAGCATAGAAATGATTTTTTTTGCAGTTTTGAGTACTTTTAATTCTCTGCTATGATGTAGTGGAAGTTAAATTTTGATATGAGCATTATAAATGATAGTTTTTTAAATAATTTGCTCGGTCGTACTTTGCGTTCATTTTGATGCGCTCGGGTAAGAGTGTCATGTGCATTTTATGTTTTTTTCGCACATAAGTTAATATTTCTCAACCAATTTTCTTCCTATTCACTTGAAACTTTTAAGATGGATTTTCGATTAATTTATTTAAACAAAAGTTATATTCTGTTGAATATAAAAAAACATGAAAAAAGCTTAAAAATGGCCTATTTCTTGCATTTTTGCTTTTGAACTTAAATAACTTTGCAACTAATCAAGAATGCAAAAATTCGTCTTACAGAATTTTTTCTTATGCTTCAAAGAAGAACTATTCTAAATTTCAAGTGAATTGAATGAAAATTACCTGAGAAAACCATTGTCGAATTTACACTATTTTCAACTTAAATAAAAGTGGCGGGATCTATTTGGGGGGGGGGGGGATCATGTGCTTTTCTTTCTAGGCCCATTCAGATAAACAAAATATCTAAAAATTACATGATTCCATAAAAAATTATGAATTTTAGCCATTTGGTCCCACCTTCCCTTACACAATGGATAGAAAATTAATTAATTACACAAAAATTTATTATGGTCGCGATATCCTTCTCACTTTTTGATGAAAATCAAAATTTCAAAATCCTGCTGTTAGGGGATGAATCTACTTAGTTCATACGATAGAGATATCTGAATTATTCATTAATACAACAAAATTGCGTCCTTAAACAACAAAGAAAGCACGTTTTATGGCGTCATTCTTTTTATGAAACAACGCTTTAAATTTGAACAAAGTCTGACTATGTTGTAAGATCGTTAAAATACGAACAGTATTCACAAGAAAAGCATGGTTTTGCTCTTGCACGGTTAAATTACTTGAACAAACCCTCAACATGTTGAGCCTTCGAGCAAAACATATAACTACTTGAACTTGAATTATGAGCTGCAAAAGTGTTCAAATAGTTGGTGCGGGCGTTGGCACCTGCGGAGTTGCGGTTCGTAAAGTGGAGATACCATGCCGGCGTGGTACGTAGTCCGGCAGTCGTGCCGCTTCCTTCGCACTTCGTCTCGTTTAACTTCATTTCACAAGCACGCAACATATTTGCGGCGACACCGTTTGCGGTTATTTTGCGTAGAATCAGAAATGACGAATGTAGGTTTATACTCTCGTGCACCACCGCAGATAACTCCGCCCGCTGAGACTTCCATTAATCATACCAATTATCTGCACTCGATGTCAATTAAACTTTATAGAAAGAGCGATACGGAACAAATATGTGAAATGACATTGTTCTTCCTTAACATTTTGCCAAGTAAAACATCACGATTTGTCCCCAACACATGTCACCGTTCCAGTTAGTTAAGCCCTTTGCAATTTCGCAATCGTCGCTGGACCTTGTCACCTACAGACTTATTCAACTCAGATACAATTCAGCGCCCGATATTGATTCGAAACTTGACCCGTGTGCAAACTCTGATGGATTTGAACCTGACCAAACACCTGATAAGATAAGTTTAGCTATGAAACATTCTGACCCGGCTTGCGTCCAAAGTAACGAGCATTTTTACTAGAAACCTGAGACTGGTATCGAAATTACAGCGTTGATGCAATGAATTGCTATGATTTAAAACCGCGACTGCTTTCAGCATCAGCACTGCAATTTCGAGCAATTAACTGAGAGAATTTTTCCTAAAAACAATTGCGAACGTGATATATATCAAATATTTTACATGGCATAACAGAAGTAATTTGCAACTCAAATATCGAATTATTATTTTCACATTGTAACAGTTATACACGTGCATCAAAAAGTCTATAGTGAAAAGTATTTTTTTTAATTACCATCGCTTGATAATATTTAATAACTATTACGATTTATGCGATAACATTAATAAAATTTCAGAAAGTGTAATTTTTGTTAAGAAATATTCGATTGGGGCATTCTGATCGCATTATTTCATAAATGTTATGAAATATGCATAACTGTTATGAATCCTTTTTCTCACTAGTTATTATTTCTAAATTCATTCAAACACAATCTGATTTTTTCATATTTCGCACAAGTTTTCGAAGCTTTTTTACGTATTACGGTACTACTGCGAATTTTCACATACGTACTAACTTGAAAACTTAACAATAATGATTCAATGAAAATGAAAATAGACGGGTGGTGATTATTAAATTCTTTCCGAAAATGTAGATGGAATGATTCGCAAGAGTTTGTAGTTTCTTTGCAAAAATCCATATTTAGCCCTGCCCACATTGTTGGATGAAATTTCGCATCTTCAGAAATGTAATTGTGAACTAAATATGAATAAAATTGATCAATGACACCGACTTATAAGATGCGTTACTACAAGTAAACTACAACTGCATAAAAATGCCTGAAAATGATCTTTAAAATAAATAATCAGAAATAATTTCATGATTATTTTTTAAAGTAATTTTAATGGGTTGCTCACCACTAAAATTATTGTCCACTCTACAAAACCGACGTTTTGAACGCTTTCTTCCAAATAAAATTAGTGTCCACACTAGTAAAAGCTAAGTGACACTGACCGCTTCAAAATGAATTAAATGAATTCAAATACAAACATTGTATACAAAACATGAGCGTCACCTGCATTAATATATGTTTAAACCATTTGAAATCGGAGAAATTTAATGATCTCTTTTTTAACTGCATTATGTATTTCAGAGGAGTTTGCCTAACTCATTTAGGCGGATTTTTTTTATTTCGGAGGAGTTTGCCTCAAAAAAATAAAATTCGGAGGAGTTGGGTATCTCCCAATAATAGAGGTGAATTCGAATTCAGCTCAATTTGTTTATTGAGACAGATAATTTGTAAATGCACAAATTGTTGTGACGATTATCTCCGAGTGAATAAAGACGGATGTTTGGTATTAAATAAAGCTGTGCATGTTGATTAACCAAAGTGTATAATAGCACCTGTTTCAGAGTACGAGTGTAAAGTCATGTAGAGCAAGGTTTTCTCTTGACTTTATCAGGAAGTCTTAGTGTGGTGCAATGATAAGGAAAGATATAGGGTGTGAGTGGTAAAAAGCCGAGTGGGCAACGTCAGCGCGTGGTTTCACATGCGCAGAAATACCCGCGGGGTTGCGACAGCACTGAACGAAGGAGATCAGCGTTTAATCGAGGACGGTGGGCCATCGCAGGCGTGATTCGCGTTTCACTAACGACGGTCTCAAATTCCAATTAGGCGAATATTAAGGTCAAATTAGCGTACCCAAGATGGTCTCCAGTGACGTCAATTTTGCTCGATAAAATTTATCCTGCAGGCGCGCTGGATCTTTTCCAAAAAGACACCGCCTACGCCAGGCTGCATTCGGGAAGTCGAGAGTCATTATTCCGGGTGAGCTCGACTTTTGAGAGCACTCCATGCCAGTTTGTACGGCGTGTTGTGCCGAGCATAATAGGGCCCCGCAAAATTCGAAAATGATATGGATTATCAAGCACCGGCGCTTTTCAAACGGAGTAGAGTTAATACTTTCAGAGTTCCAATGCCATTTCTGTCATGTTAGTTCGGAAATCGCGGGGCTCTATGTTGGATCGGATTTTTTTTTCAGCGAAAAATTGTGAACGACGGGAGATAATTTTTCATATCCTAAATTACCTATTATGTTTCTGAACCTCATGCTCTCTTTCTGCCAGTTTTTTGTCAAGCCGAAACTTCGGTAATAAAGAAATCCACCAAACCAATAAGTTTCCATTTGATACGTCTTGGAAGAAACTTTTCTTGTTTGCGTTACCGGTGAAATTTTGCCAGAAGTGCAGTCTCACGAAAAGAAAGAAAAAAATGCTCGCTCGCGCCGCCATGCAAACTTTGAAAACAAGCTGTATATCGAAAACAAAGCTCTGCAATTAATATCCTGTAAATCCAAGGAAAATTTGACTTTTGACCTCTCGCGCTTCTAATCTAAGTTTTCTACTTCATAAAACGAGCTCACACAAACTGTGATTCTGTCGGACTTTCTTTGTTTGCTTCTTCATTGTTGGGACGCGCGTGTGTTTGAACATCAAACGACCAGATTTTCATGTACACGTAAACTATTTACTGTTAAAGTCAATCATGGTGGCTTTCAAACGAAACGTTTGCAACTTCAGGTCAACGGTCAAGTGAGCGGCGGCAAATTTGTTTATCAGCACAATATTTACTGACATCCGGTCAGTCGGTATCACATATACTAACCAAATCAACGTTTGAAGGGTAGAATGAACTACTTGGTTTCTTAGGAACTACAAAGAGATTTTGGGTGCGATATTGTTTCATTTGTAGTTAAATTTTGTCTAGATAGCATTTTGTCAATTTGTTCCACATTTATCTCTTTCTATTTTTGCATTATGAATGATCAGATTTTGTGATTTAAAATTTTTGTTTCAAATTCACATTAATGTTATTACCTTTGAGAATGAAAAAATTATTAATGAGTAAAATTTTAATTTTTTTTTTCAATTCATAGCACACTGCATGTTAGTTTTTTGTATCCTATATGTTCTCAACAAAGAATCGCTGAAAATGTAACAAACAAAAATGAGGGAATGGGATGGAATATGTAAGTATTTTCTTATTAAAAAATTTAATTTACATAAAAAATTGTTCCTTAATAAAACACGGTGCCTTTTTAACAGACGAGCGTGCTAATTAATTTCAAATGTTCAGAGTACATTCAACTTGCTAGCAAAGTTAAAACATGGAGCTGAAAATTACGAGAAAAATGCATAAACATTGAAAAAAGGTTGAAGACAAACGAAAATATTCATAAAAAATTTATGATTTAAAAACATGAAAGCTCTACACATACATTTATCTGGTAGTTAGAAAAAGATGATTCAAAATATTCGGAGTATAGTCCAAGATACTATTGAAAATTTTTTCGCGCTACGATCGATCACTTCTCAGGCAAAGTATTTTCGTGAATCAGTGGGTATAGACAATGGAACAACGTTATTGCAACGAGTAAAAAATTTCTATTAGCGATAAATCGATACCATCTTTCTCATGTTGTCAGTTCAGTAAATTAGAAAACTTTTTATCAAAACAACTCTAGGTTGAAATAAAAAAAAAAGTATCGAATAAAAACATATCTTCCAAAAAGGTTCGAACATCAATTCAAATTCAAATTACTTAATTGTTTACCATAAAAACTGAAATCTAATATTAAAAAAAATACATTTGTGAAAAAATATTTCTTGGGTATATGAAATGTGAAAAAAATATTAAGAAATATTACAATGTTGAATAACATTAGTCATAAAAAGTGGGCAGAGTCGATAAGAGGAAAAAGTAGAAAGACTGAAGGCAATGTCCTTCGCAGCGTGGTACCGGGTAAGGTTAAGTCAAGTCGATCAGATTGCACGCAAGAGCGCAGTTTGTCGTGAGGCTGATAGCTGAAGGTCTCTTTTGCGATTAATGAATATCGCGGTCTCAGGCTTAGAATCGAACGTTTCTCAGTCTCAAGGAGGTACAAATATAATGTTTCCTGACTGCTGCAGATCCTTATTTTTGAGAGCCTCCGTGATGAGCTATCGTTAAAAACGTATTCGAAGCGTTTGAAAGCAGCTGCCGTAGGCACCACTGATTGGTCGTTAAAAATTCGTCGCGTGACTATAGTGCTGACAGGAATTAATTCTTTCACGTCGCTCATATTTTCAAGACGATTCTCTGATCTGGAAAACGATTCATTCCAACGTCAAAATATTTGAAAACTTCTTTGATGAAACTTGGAGTTTCATCAAATGAAACAATTTAGAGTTTACATCTCAGCGTCAAACACGAGGAAAAAAATTTGAATGGTTATCATTAGGATGAATATACACGGATAGAAATGAAGCAGTAATTTTTAATAGTTCATGTTATTTCCTAAAAAAGTGATGAAAAAATACTATTCAACTAACAATTTTTGTCAGTTACACACGAAATTTTACTATTCAATTAGTAATTTTTGTCGTTTACACGAATTTCTACTATTCAACTGACAAATTTTGTCAGGTACGCACGAAATATTACTATTTGGATAGCAACTTTTTGGAGCGCCTACATCAAACGTATGTAGGCTCTCTATGTCGTCTAACTCTATTAGAATAGCTCGGAGCCTAAGTAACCGCGCGCGGATGGGGCTGGGGTTCGAAAAACAGAAGACCCCCCACAGACTTCTAGAATGTCAACATGGAAAAGTCGATAACAATTAAATTAAATTTTTTTAAATTATGCTGAAAACTAAAATTTACAGATTGGGATAGTAATTTATCCTGTTTCACGTTACCATCACACGATTCAGATGAAAACTAGTAAAAATTACTGCTTCATTTCTATCCGTGTATCATTGCTTATTATAGAGTTTGGTGGTGAGCTTTTTTAATATAAAAACGTGTGTATTAACGATCCATAAAAAAGGAGCACATCACATTTCGGATGGCATATTTGCGCGCACTCGACCCATTTGTAAAGAGTGCGTTGTCGCTATTTCGATGCAGATCTTGAAGAAAACCTATGTGCACTGTAAAAACTTGAACGTTTCTTTTGATTATCGTACATTTGCGTCTGAATTTCATGAAGATTTTAACGTACCAAGCATCGGAATGATAATGAATGATAACGTCACATAATTCGCGAAGGTTTTAAAAGTATCGCGGAGTGTAGATTTATGGAGTGCAAAAAAAAAGAAGTCTTGACTCACTGCCTGTGAATTTTTCTTGCGAACAATTTAGTGAGGTCGCGTCCCACGAGATATTACAAATCAAATTTATATGCTTCGACGTACAAAGTTGGAAGTCAATCACAAATTGGGGTGAAATTTTCTTACGAAATCGCATTACCCGGTGCACTGTAAATCAAACTAATCAATTTTCCGAAGCGATAACAGCGAAATTGGATATTTTTCAAAGTAATTGTAAAATTTATTCAGAAATTTGGTACCGAGAATGAAACATATTTTTATCGTAATTGTATGTTACATCTGTCCGTTAGACGTTTTCAGTCGTCACAATTTACTTGAATGGTTAAGTCAATTCCGCGAGTCGTTACTCTTGGATGGAAGAACAGACGAAATGAAAAAAAAAATGTGATCCAGATTATGGGACCAATTTTACGCACGAAAATAAAACTATTGATGGTTGCATGCGCAAGTAACAAATAACACAATGAAAAGGATTGCATACGGGCGGCGTGACGCAAACTGACGAGGGGCCAGAAATCGTCAATCCTATTGCAAATTCATTTGGTACAGACAAAAAAAATACCAGGAAACGATTGCAATAATTCCACTCAGCTACCTAGCGCTGGCCCAGATTCAATTCCTGTCACACGGTCCTGGAATTTTTTGGGTTTCAAGTTTTTGGTCACTGCGCAAATATATTAATCCAAACAACACGGGTACAAATCAACGCCGCCTGGAACGATCTGAAGTATATACGCCTTTTTTCTATTTATTCAAGTTTTTCTATGTAATTTCTGTTGCACAGTTTTATGGATAATTCGTTTAGGTTTGAGACAACGGGATTCATCTAATTGGTAAAGTGTCATAAAACTTATACATCACTCCGTCAACGGCGTTGGAAATTCCGTTGTAAAAACACTGGACGAAAAAGAATGCCAAGGCGTATTATCGTGTACAATCATACTTCGCTGCGAGTTAGTTTCTAAATCCCCGTCGTGCGTTATTTAACTTTTTTCTGGTGAACATTGCGACACCCAACAATTGTTCCGCGAAACTTTGATCTTTATTTAAGAACGAATCGCGCTACAACTAATCGATGCTAGGTCACAGCGTGCCATAAATTGCAGTACATTGACGAAAATTCGTACGACAGTTTATCTTGATAAATGACAGATTGCCAGTTGTAATGAACAAAAATGAATGTCGTATATCGCCTTGATGAACAAGATGTACGTCCAACTTTTTGATGAACGACTGTTTATAGAATTCATAGAGGTTTTTGAGGTTACGTTCGTTTTTCTTTTAAAGAAATTTATTATTGATCGTATTTTGTTTTCAATGAAATTATCTTTATCATTTTTTTATTTTATTTATTTATTTATTTTTTTTTCATTTCGTCTGATGAAAATCAACCGAAGTGAGTCCCCATGGGAAAACGTTGGATACCAACGACAGTTGTGTGCCATGTAAAATACACTAGAAAAAGTTCGAATTTATGCTAGTATAGTATTTCGTATTGTTTCTCTCATATTTTTTTCCAGAATAGAAATATGTAGCAGTTTTAAACCATTATGTACAAAACGTAACAAAATTTATCAATTGTTGTCCGAACATGTAAAAATATATTCTACTTTTTTACGACTCTGATGAAGTTTTGATTTTGACTGAGCCAATTCCTTGGGGACAAGGTTGCTGATTGGCTAAAACGTAACAAGGAAAATCAAGTCGGCATAATTTGTATTTAAACACGTCAATTGAAGAAAATGACGGTCTGCCATTACATCTTCAACCGAATGACAATCAGTTGCTAAATTACGCTCGAAAATAAAAATCAAATATCTTAAATATGACAGGACAAAATTTTCTTATCAACATCTTGTATTATTTTTTCTTTTTGAAATGTAATCAAAATTTTTGAAACTATAGAAAAATAAGTTTTTACTATTGAAAAAAGATTTCTAAATCATATATACTTATACGTACCGTTGGAAAAGTTAATTTATCCAAAATAATTAAAATTGTTAAGACCTGGTGTACATTAGATGATTAAAAGCTAACAGTTTATACTTGAAACGAAAAATGTTTTGTACTAGGGACATAAAAAAAACAATAAAGAATTTCAACTGAATTCAGATCAAGAATGATATTTTAGATTGAATCTCAGTTTGCCTCGTGGTTATACTACTTAAAACTTTATTACTTAGTCAATAAAACAAATTGAAGCATCGCAGAAGTTCTATGTAACTTATGAAATGTTTATATTGTACGTAGAACGTTTGAACAGAATAAAGCAAAGGTAAATATTTATATTAGTTTTCAATTTTTCAGATCAAAGTTTTAGCAAACGATGTTTTGCGGCTTGAGTGACCGGTGATGATAAAGGAACCATTTGATTCTGGCTTGAAATTAAATGAAATTACGTTAAAACAAAATTTTTGATGATAAATGTACGCAACCCAGATCACATTTCGTGATTTCATTCCTGAAAGTAACTCAATATAAAGGACTTTCGAAAGAAGTAGAAATATCATTAGTCAAGTTCTTGATTTTCGGTTTACATTAGCCTACATTTGAAAATCAAGTGAATTTCCGACAAAAGTAATCGATTTAAAATGTAAAGACTTTTTAACGTAATCGAAGAGCAGTACCTTTAAATCAAATATAAATCATTTAAGAACGAAGTAAATGCCCGAAGCAATATACTTTTAGTGGAATCACAAAATCCGAAACATTTGCCAAAACGATATTATTTATACGCATCAAGATTCCATGTCAAATGGAGAGATATCGTTAAAAATTGAAACCAGAAGTGTTTATAACTTTACGTTCCTTTGATAAAAAATATGCTTCTCTCAATAACTTATACCTCATAAAAATAATTCATAACTTCAAAATTTCTAACCATCCGCAACTTTCTACCGTAATCCTTGGAGAGTTACATAAAAAATCACAGAAATATCAAGCTCGGTTCAGTGTCTAGTAAACATTAATTCCGCTAATCGGCGTATCAGTATGGGATCTACTTAACACACGAGCGTGATAGGATTATAGTGTTGATTGTTCATAAAATGCAGAATCAACCATACAGTATCCCCAGGAATTACCATTCAAGTTTCAGTTTCGGAAAAACCACGTCACGTGAAAAGTGTCGGACTAAAGGGCTATATCACACGCGTCAATTTTGAATGGACACGAGAGAACACGTTGCTCCTGTACAACTGACGAGACAACGCGCGTTGTCAGACCATGCGCAGTGCGCAAAAAATGCGTCTGTCAGTTGGTGTCTCGTAGGAGCTGCAGTTATCGAAGCAATGACTCGAGCTTACCAGAGGCTGTGCACCAAGACCAATCCAAAGAATTTCTCGGGTGTGGTTGCTCCTTGGTCGGCTAGGCGGGCCGCATCGCCCCGCGAGATCAACTACTCGGTCGGAAAGACGGCACAATTGCGAGGGAGAAAAAAACCGATGACCATTCAGAATCGGGCCATTTCGATGACGAAAATAGGCACTTCTCCTGAACGACTTTCTAGCCTTCGCTAGGACATTGCGCTTTCTGACGATTGCACGCGTGAACGCACCACCTGTCCCGGTGCCGTCTCGGCGAATCGAAGGGCCTATTTTCCGCGCTGTCAACGACACTTTCACCTTTCACTCGTTCTAGCATCTGGTACACTTTAGATTTTTAACAATCGTGCACTGTAACTGATTGACGCCGCAGTATTATGGCATGCCCGAATAGTTCAGATTTGAATTGAGCACCTCGTGTCGAAAGATTTTGCAAAACGGAATTTCGGTTATTGTAGGACCCACTTGGCGTGCCACTGCACTGTCGTATAAAATTCGATCCAGCTCGGCATACTAGCTCGTAAATTCTGTCGCAGAGAGGGAACAGGCTCAGAAATGTATCGTACAATAATAGTTATTTTGAAAGCCACAACTGAGCACTTACATCAGCAAAGACACTCCTAACCCCTTGTTCATCAGAATGTGGCAGCTTTGTCATATCTGGGTTAACAATACTAGCGCACTGTCAGCTGTTGCCGTGAGAGTTTCGCGTGCAATTAGCAGCGCGGTTGGGGCGTGTGTCGGTCGCACGTTGGTCGTCTCAGCCTCCCAGTGAAGCCTACCGGAGATCAGTCACGTGACAGCGAGGTCGATGACGCGCAATTCAACCGGGTGTGAATTGCCGCAGGCGGCGCACACTTTTTATACCAATACGTGAACTCGCGTGGCGCCGGAGCCGCCAAAATGGTCGAGCCAAGACGTATTTCGCATCAAGGCCTAGGTAGCTCCGTCCCGGCGGTGTTATGCGACGCCATGACAGTAGTGCCTGCCGTCTCCGCGACGACCCATCGCCACGGTGGATACGCGCCGATCCCCAACCCCCGTAGAAGTCACCCTGCTTTAGCCCCACCAGTGTAATATTGATCGGGCGGAAGGGCGGAATCCAGGAGCGTAGGAACGTCTCTCGGAACCCCCGCCCCCCGAGAGGCGAGCGACGCGCACGCGATATGCCGGCTCGTGAGTTGCACAAAACATGCCTGGATACGACGATCAAGACACCAGAGAGAATACAATTGGCCCCCGCGGGTCCTTCATATTTTTGCACTTTCCCAGCTTTGCCCCCTACCCCTCCTCACACCGTCGAAGACCATTTTTCTTGTCCCTCCGGTCTCCGGTTTTATTATTGATAATAAATTTTGCGCTAAAATCGAGGGCTCGGCTTCTGAATTCTGGTTCAATAAAATGCTCCAGGATTTTCTCTCGTTCCGGAATTTCCACGTTTCCGAAATACCTTGGGTCCAAATCTGATTTTATCTGATGATATAGTTTATTTCAGGCGCACCACGATCTTTAGCGGGTTGAAAACAAAACGCGAGATGACGCTACTGGGTTGAGAATTTTGGCGCCTGTCGCATTTCGTGGCAGAGTGAGCTGAGATGAAATTAATATGAGAATTATGCTACCGAGGTGATGAATATCAGCTGCTACGTACCTGAGGGAAAGATTTTTGGTGCTTCATCAGTAAATTGAATTTCATTGTAACTCGTGGTATTCTACTTATGCAATTTCACGAGGTGGTTCTAAATCGAAAATATCTTGTCGTATTGTTAATTATCATGTTCGATGTGTTCTCCCGTGAGTTATAGGTAAGCCTGGTGTATCAAAGCATGTAAGTAATAAACGTGCTTTCGGGAGATAAAGTTTTCCTTTTGGTTCGAAACATTTATTATGTCCTAACAAATCATCGCGGGGATGGGATTTTTTTTTATTTATCGATTCATTGTTTCTCTCAGATATATTGCCGTGTTTGGCTTTCCGTTGATCATTTCCAAGTGATATATAAATTTAATAAAGGGTGTAAATAATTCCTGTGAATATATGAGTTTATTTTTGCAAATCATATTTCATCATAAGGGCGGACGGAAAAATTCAATATTTGTGACTGCGCTATTTTATTCCTTGGTGATGAGACAAATCACACGTATTGTGAAAGTAACTGTAAATCCTTTATGGATTTTCCGATTCTCTCATCAAATAATGTTTATCTCCGTATCAGCTCTAAAATACGGCCAACTCAGATATAACTGATACTAAATGAAAACATTTTGAAAAACGAAATGCTATTTCACAAATGTGTTATAATAAATATAAATGACACGAATTGACAGCAGTAGAAATAATTTCACTAATTTTATATCGTGATGGATGTGCCGACGTTTTCTCAAATAACTTTATTTGAACAATAGTTGTTGATATCATTATCTCAATCAAAGAGATTCCAGTATTGGAAAAGGTAATTAAACATTGCTTCGAAAATTGAGACATTGTAATATATTTTCATACGAGTTATCAATTGGACGTTTCGATAATGTAAATGAATTATGTAATAGAATGTTAAACACGCGTTTGAGCGTTTAAGAATTTAATTGCAAAAAATACGCTGTCTTGTACACACCTCCGCTTTCGATAAATTAAATTAATATATTCCATCAGTATTTAATTTTAAATGAAGAATTTTTCGTCGTTTATTTGACATATCAAACAGAATTGAAAGATTACAATCACGAATTTAATTTTCTTCAACTGTTTTTATATTGATTTTTTACTGAATATTTCATTCGGTAAATATAAACTCCATAATTTCAACACAAGACAGAGTTTAAACCATGTCATCAATGTTTGAGCTTTGATAAAAAAAAAGTATCAAATAAAATGTTGCTTGCGATCGAGAAAATTATACGTTTCGGCTATCAAAATTCTGCACAATTAGTCACAACATTCATGGAGAGAAATATTTTGTTAGCAAAATATTTACAACTGGTTCCAGCTCTACTTGTATAAATTCCTGTTACTTTAAACATGAATTCATGTTAATTCCGGCGATGAATAATTTGTGTTTACAGAAATTTTGTTCAATATGAAGACCATTTCTTTGTTTAATTTCCGTGAACTACAGCAGTTACTGTAACATGTAGTTCTACTGTTGGTATTATAAATGGAGAGAAAAACATTTGATTTCCATTTATAAGATCCCTTACGGAAAAATACTACAGAAGCCTATAGTGATCATAGAAATTTTTGTAGTTTTGCCCAATTTACTACAAAAAATACTTTAGTTTTATGTAGTAACTATAAACATTTGTAGTACTTTACCGTAAGGAATGGTCGAGTGAAATAAATGTATAATTAAGACTTTGAGGTAGGAACGTATTTTAAGTTTTCTTATATACTGTGCACAAAAAGTTAGAGTACACTTGATACGGTATTTAAATGCATAAGTGTCCCTTAACTGTTTGTGCAGAGTTTATTATTTCTGACTTGAGAAAAAAAAAATTTGTAAACATAATTTTCAAATATTCTTAAAATATTAGCAGTTCTCATATTGTAAATTACAACATCCGAACTTTAAAGATTAAGAAAATTATGACCACAATCACTTATCACTGTCAACGCTGATTAAGGTTTCTTAGTTAACTAATAGGAAAAAATTGAAAGCTCATTTTCATCAAATTTTCAATTGATGTTTACTTGACTTATAAATATTTGAGTTCATAAATAATTGTAATGCTCTTAGAATATTTTGGATTATTATCAAATTATCTCTGCATTATAATATTCTCTAATTCTGTAGTTCACGTCCACGAAGTGGATGAAAATACACAAATTATATATGATAATACTCGAGGTTGTGTTCAACACTTAAGTGAAATCAACATATCATTAACAAACTGAAAATATGGTTTCAATATTAATGACAAAGTTAACAATATTACTTGACGTCTGTTTGATTTATGCCAAATCCTACGGACAAATATTGATGTAGCATGTAAGTTATGCACTAGGCGGAGCAATTGGTTCGTAATTATATGTTCGTAAATGCCCATAAATATTAGCTTCACGCTGTAAAGTTTAAGAAGACTATTTTGATGCTGAATATGCTTGTTCGTACACACCGACACGTGTTATGTGAGCAAGTAGATATAATTTGTACATAAATTGCATGGAGCAGCGGACATATTATGCTCCTATCCAACTGCTTTCACTTCAGTTTTACTGTTTCATCGAAGCAGTAGAGCGCCCGGGATTAAAGGACGAACACAAAAGCTCCAAACTGCGTGCTACCAATTAAATTTCATTCAGTAATTTTTCAAAACTGATTGCCATTTTGTTACAGAACCATTTACGTGTATTAATATAGTAGTTGTATAGTTGTTATGTAAAATACAATTGAATATAAATATATAGTTTGTTAAATACAGTATCATCTATATTCACTGTATTTTTCTAATTTTTCAGTTCAAGTTAAGCATTTTCATAATGTTTGTAAAATTTGTTTGTGTACTTTGTCATCAATTTTGTAATCGCACGTTTTTTTATAATCGGAAATAATAAAAATATTCACGGAAGCACAAATTGCGTGAAGTCAAACAAATATTCAATCTTTTATTTAATTAGATGATTTGTTTTCAGTTAGTTTTTAATTTACCTGTCCGCTTTTGTTATTTGTATGTTTAGAATTTAATTAGAGGTATGATAAAAACTGAACAATGCAATAATTGACTAAACGAATGAAAACAATTTTTTGAAAATTTGAACTATAATATATATATATATTAAGAACCTGTTTTCAATTCATCCCACGCACATGTTTTATTTATTTCATCTAAAAACATACAGTAGAAGTTCAATTCAAACTCTGAAATCAAAGTGTTATTTGTGACGAAGTGTCACATGTAAAATTTGTGTCAAGAAAATTTATCGCGTCCAATTTTTTTTTCTTTTTTAACGAACTTAACGACGTTTTCTTTTCTTCTCAACTATGAGTAACGAATTTTCATCATTTTTATAAAAGTTAGTAGTGAATTTGACAATACTTCAAAGTTTCGTACTTTAGTAAACAAGGTGAACATTATTTCGAAACAGGTCAGCATGTGTAGAGTTAAGTTAAAAAAATGAGGGTGATTCATTGACTAAAAAAATGGCACCCTCGTGCTAACACCGAATCGCTTATTGGAGGAACAAATGAGTCTCGTCACCATCTAAACGAGGGATCACAGTCGGAAAAAGTAGACTTCATCCTCGACAGAATCGCAACAGACTAACATTTCGATCTACTCGCTTGAAGATATTTTAACGCATTCATCGTTCTTGATATTCCGCGCTCCGTGCTAACTGAATACATAAAAACATGCGGCAAATATTTTTGACTCCGACGTGGTGCTTTCACATGACATGGTAGTCGGGTTGCGTTGGTACGTATGGGAATAAATTTTCTTACTAGATGAGCTTGAATAAATTTACAAAAGAAGAAGTATATAAATGTTATAAAATATCCTAAAAGTAGAAATCTAACTTGGCGACTTTCTCGACGCTTAGAATCAGTATAGTTAAGATTACGGTCTTATATTTTTACATATTGCTGGAAGGCATAATCCTGACGTGGCTCTAGGTTTTGGATTTAGTCAATTTTGTGAAGACCGACAAAAATAGATAAAATGGTATAACTGACATTATTTGTTAACTGGTAAAGGTGGGGTTTTATTTTATTTTATCTTAAAATAAAAGTTGAAACAAAGTCAATACGATAGCTATTCGTTCAAGTTGGTGGCGTTAAAGGGTCCAAAAGTAATGCCTCCTAGATCGGAAACAGAGAAGAAATGGATGCGCGCCGAAGCCGAAACAATGAATCGCGTTAGAACTTTTGCAATTTATGACGCAGAAAATTCCTGCACCGCAATGACGGACGGACTTTTGCCCGCAGAATCAATGTCTCGAGTGCTCTCGCTCTCGCGCTGTATCGAAAAAGTTCCAGCCAGTAGGATAAACAAAAGCAAAAGATTTATTCTACTGGGTTCATGAAAAGTTCGTTCCGCACGTTAAATATGAATCTGCACAACTTTTTTCGACCCGAGATTCGAACCAAGATGCGTTTCATGAAGTATCAAATTAAATGACCTAATTTGTGCCTACAATCTGATACTATGATCTTTGCACATTTCAGGAAAAAATTTTGCATATTCTGAGCACCGTCAACAATGAATATTTTAACCAAACCTTTTTTTCATTGTACAAAAATAGATGAATGAAAATCTTGTAAGAGATCTATCTGAAACCTACTTTCATTTTCCACCACAGAGCTTTATTATTTTTTATGCCTCGCATAAAAGCACCACTTTGTTTGTTTCTCAACTAACCCACGAACTTTCAATTTTCCAGTGACAAGAAAGAATCAGTGCCTCAGAGCATTCTTTTCTTGCCGTCTGCTGGTGAGATTCTAAAAGCATGTATGTCACAATGCTGGTATGACTATTTGCTATTTATCAAGTAAAAAAAGAGCTTGACTGACATATTTGTGGGGATGATAATTCTTTTACAAGCAAATCTTGTTGAAAATGCCAGGAATTTTCGAACTCGTTCATTATATAGCGACAAGTTCAGGGATGAAAGAACAACATAAAAGCTAATATGGAAAATGTGTAACACGATATCACCACAGCGTTGACTTTATCATCAGCAGGTGAGTTTTATTGAACTAGCAAGCGCATTTTACTAAAGCATCATTCGGCTAACTTCTATCGCTGTTTCAAAACTTGTTTGCTCTTATAACAAACTTGACTTGCTGCTGCAAATAAACTTATCCGGCGATGTTAATCTAGTGTTTCAGTGTTAAAGTTTTGCTGTGCTTAAATACAACTTTTAGCTTGCTCAAATTCCTCACTATTATCCATTCGCTGAATCTTTCCAATGCATTATTGATCTATGCATTTTTTATCTATGCAATCCGCCTTTTCCAATTAAAATCGAACATTCAGATACACTATTAATTTGTAATAGTATCGTTTGAATTCCTTCCTACTGAAATATCTACTGAAAAAGTGAAAATTGTTTCCTATGATTATCATCAAAATAATACCAACTACCGTCTTCTTTTTCAATCAATTTTATCATAAGTTTATTTTCTAATTTTAAGATTAGAAGTTCGCATCAAATTCGTATACAATTTCTTTTGCGACTTGTTTCTTCCCACAACTCCGTGGCTGTATACTGAGGCTATCTTTCTTGCATACTATAGGTTTAATTACTTGCAAAACATAGAAATGCACTGCGGAGTTGGTCTCGTCGGGTCCCGCACCTCTAAATTTTAGCCCGGTTACACCCGCATTCGGTGAACTGTATTTTTATTTTATTTCGAATTTCATTAAATGATTTCAGAAAAAATTCCTCTTACAGCTATTATGGAGATGAAAAAAGTAAGCAAAAAACTCAGGAAGGACTAGAAAAAGAAAAACAAAATTTACAGGGGTTGGTAAACAAGTTTTAGCACATACGATCGTAAGTGAATTTGTCACAGGATAAATTTCATTTGAAATTCCAATAAAGCGGTGTTGACATTCACGTTGTAATATAAATTAAATTGTTCCTAATTATGATCGTCTGACGGAGCTTACAATCTGACGTTGGTGAAGCTTGAAGTTAGAATGCACGTACGATCCTATTATGGCCTCGGCCGGCATTGCTATCAGGCGACCTCTTATTTTAGACATACTTGCATATTTTATTGTCACGACGTGTCAACTTGTTACTCTAGGGGCTGTCACGTCTCTTCTTCGATAATCTCAAGCTATAATCATGATCTTAGCTAGATTGCTGCATTATAAGTTAGCGAGGAGAATTCGGGTTTCAGATCACCACACGCACTTCTATATTATACCAAGTCTAATGCACGGTTATGTTCATCTCGGTTTTCTCTCTGCAATGTTTGTTTAGAACATTGCATTTCCAGCAGCTGACATGATAATTTTTATAATTAAATTTTTTAAACTTATTGTAGATATATCAAAAAGTTAATAGACCTTGAATATTTTTTAAAAAATAACTTAACATTAACATAACATTAACATAATATGTTTTTTACATTTTAGTAAACGTTAAATATTTTGTAATTAGTTGGTTCTGCCGTGAGATGAATTAATTGACGAGTCATTGAATGCATTGGAAATGTAAGAAGAAGTACATCACAATATCTCGAGATAGGATCCTTACTCTTTTCAAAAACTTGGGTTCGATATATTCGGAAGGTAGAGAAGTGAACTGTAATTTCTGAGCTAATTAGTTCAAGATAAAATACAGCAAGCGGCGCTTGAAAAATATAACGACGTAGTAGCAAACAATGCCATTCATTTCGATGCTTCTGATTAGCGCGCGATGAACATCAAAATTGCAGTATGAAACTCCGTGTTTTTGATCTCGCAAGGCGGCAGACACGAAAGCACATAACTATATTGAGTTTAATACGATTTCTCAGAAACAAAAATTCTCTTTCAATTGTTATTGTTTTTGGGTGAAATATTTTTAATTCGACAATTCACCTCCTCAGAAGTACGAAAAAACGCGGTTCTTTTCATATTAAATTGCTCGAGACGAGATATGTCAAGTTTTCAACTTTCTCAGTGAATCTAATACATATTTTAATTAATGCATAGTTTACCATCGAAATTCTTCTGACTCAATGAACATGAGACTCATCATTTTTTTTTAGATCAAAGATATTATATGGATACTTCAAGATGACCAAGGTTCGAGAATTTTACAAACCCAAATGAAGTTGGGTATTAACCCATTACCTGCTGTTGATGCATTTTCGCAACATTTCCAAAAATCGTTTTCATTTAATTAGTAAGACTCAGTACGATAAACAATTTCTTCAACTATAACAACAAGTAGGGATCACAATAAAGTTTGAATTTTACACTAAACAAATAAATTTTTATAAACAAATAAAATTGTTATTGCAAAAAAATGAAAAAAAATTTTTATTGCAACATTTTCTTATTTTGAACGGGTAGATTATGAATCCGCAAAAAAGTTACCAGAAAGTTGACTCCTTTAATGTTCGGCAGGTAATGGGTTAAATCACATTTTTAAGTGTTCTTTGTGTCAATAATTTATTGGGATATTTAAACGTAATACGAGACGGATGGCATTGCAACAAAATTCATCTTTCAAAGGTGTAAGTAAATTTTTCGAATTTTGTAAGAATATTTATTATACCCATGTAAAAATTTACGTTTGATCCAACGTTGGACCAACGTTGTAAAAGTTGAGTCAACTTTGGATATCAATCATCGGTCCAGAAATGGTAAATCTTTGGGATGAAATGCCCGCCCATCATTGCCAGCCAATCTTGGCTCAACTCTTTTTGCCAGAGTTAAACCAATGTAATTTAAATTGTTTAAAAAAAATTCAGTAAAACTGAAAAGCATGGCCAAGTACGCCAAGTACGAAAAAAAAGTACATGATATCATACCTTGTTGTGGTCAAGTACAAGATGTTTCATGATTTGTGATAGTTAACATTAATAAAACGATTTTTTTGCAGTTATATTCTTACACATGGGAGTTTTGCAGAAAACCTTTTTCTCTTAACATTTGTCGTAATTAGGCAATGATAAGTAATTTTTTTGGTAAAGAAAACAATCAAAAAAACAATCAAAAAAGGATTCTCTGAAAATTACAACTCCGTTGAACATGCGCTCAGAATCCAGAAAATGTGACTAGAAATGGCAGAGATCCACAAAAACCATCAAAAACGCTCTTAGACATGCCTAAATGATGCAAAACACCCACTAAAAACCCCTTTTAAACCCCCAAAAATCGCTCAGAAACTCGAAATTCTGACCAGAAATGGCAGAAATCCACAAAAACCATCAAAAACGCCCTTAGACATGCCTAAACGACGCAAAACACCCGCACTAAAAACCCCTTTTAAACCCCCAAAAATCGCTCAGAAACTCGAAATTCTGACTAGAAATGGCAGAAATCCACAAAAACCATCA
The DNA here is from genome assembly GCA_030522925.1 of Trissolcus japonicus. Lineage (NCBI taxonomy): Eukaryota > Metazoa > Arthropoda > Insecta > Hymenoptera > Scelionidae > Trissolcus > Trissolcus japonicus. Next base: position 455 of record JAPYZS010000225.1, on the reverse strand, counting down.
AAAATGCCCGTATACATGCTTAAATGACGCAAAAAATATAACGAAGAAAAAAGATATTAAATAATATATTCATATTCAATAAATAAAAAACCAACTAAAAGTGTAAAAATTTTGGACATATCATAAAAGATGAAATTTTCGATAAATTTAAAATTTTAAAAAATTTCAAAAATTTTGATGAATTTGAATATTACGTATAAATTTATAAAGCTGATCTTTTTTTTATTATTAGAAAAAGGTTTTATCGTCAGAAAACAAGTAAATGAAATTTACTCGTTAGATGACGTCATCATCAATTTTTGATGATGACGTCATCGGCCCGCTGAAACCGCGAATGAATGGAACATTTTTTATCAAATTTTGCGATTTTCAGCTGTTCATAACTTGGTCAAAAATTGGTCTTTTTCAGATTTGTTTTTTTTTTTTCATTTTCATCAGCTCGGCGTTGCGGGTAT